>ML383244.1:106530-189900 GCA_005239525.1 Nicotiana knightiana | reverse complement strand
GGGAGGGGGGGGGGGCATTTTTATTAGTTTTTGTTTTTGTAAAATTGATGTTTGGGTAGGTTTTGGGTGTGGGTTATAATGTTAATATAAGTGGGTATTTGGGTTGGGATAAATGGGTATGGGTTTTAAAATATAAAAATAAAAATAAAAATACTTACCCGACCCCCAGCCTGACGCCTAGCGCTGTGTATGGCGCTGGGGGATTTTTTGCATACTGTTTTCAACGCCCGAGGCAGCACATGGCACTGGCTTGGGTGCTGTTCACGTAAATTTTTTTTTATTTTTGAATTAATATCCCGATCCCCCCTAAACTTTTAAATACTCAATTACATGTCGTACAAAATTATATTTATAGTTTCTATTCCTACAAAGAAAAATGTAAAATCTATCTACTCTAACTAAAAACAATTCAAGAAGTTAACTATGAAAGCAATAAAAATTGAGTTGCCTCCCAACAAGCGCCTGCTTTAACGACGCAGCGCGTTGAAGAGTCTCGCTTCACTAATAGATGAGTACGACCTTGGTTTTCTCACGATTCAGGGATCCTCCCCAATAGTGCTTGACTCTATGCCCATTCACCAAAAATTTTCTTGCACCTTGTATAGCTCACAACTCAAGTGCACCATAAGGAGTGACTCTCACCACCTCAAACGGGCCTGACCATCTCGAATTTTGTTTCCCAGGAAACAACCTCAGTCTAGAATTGAATAATAATACCTGTTGGCCTGGCTCGAATTCACGCGGCTTAATGTGCTTGTCATGCCATCTTTTGGTCATTTCTTTCTACAGTTCAACATTTTCATACGAATGCAGACTGAACTCATCTAATTCATTCAACTGCAGCAGTCTTTTCTCACCCGCGACTTCAAGGTCCATGTTCAGCTTCTTGATGGACAATATGCTTTATGTTTGAGTTCAACGGGCAAGTGACATGCCTTCCCATAGACTAACTTGTACGGTGACGCCCCAATTGGTATTTTGTAACTTGTACTATATTCCCATAAGGAATCATCTAATTTTGCAGCCCAATCCTTCCTGTTAACACTCATCGTCTTCTCTAATATTTTATTTCTTTGTTCGACACCTCTTCTTGTCCACTTGTTTGACGGTGATATGATGTCACAACTCTATGACGGACTTCATATTTAGCTAGAAGGTTATTCAACAATCGACTGCAAAAGTGGGTCCCTTCATCACTAATCAAGGTACGTGGAGTCTCAAACCTCGAAAATATGTTGTTCATCACAAACGCAACTACAACCATGGTATCATTTGTTGGCAATGCAATCCCCTCTACCCATTTTGACCCATAGTCAATTGCCAGCAAAATGTACTTATTTCCTCTAGATGATGGGAATGGTTCCATAAAATCTATCCCCCACACGTCAAAAATCTCCACCGCCAGGATATTATTCAAAGGCATCTCGTGCCTCCTTCTGATCATTCCTTTCCTCTGACACTAGTAACACTTTTTAACAAATGCACGGGCGTCTTTGAATAGAGTTGGCCAAAAGAACCCGGATTGTAGTACTTTTCTGCTATTCTATCGCCACCATGATGGCTGATGCGTAGCCTAAAGTATAGATATTTTTATGTATATCGCCCCATATTTTACTTTTTTCTGAATTTTAGATGTTAAAGTGATTATTTATACTAATTTCAAGTGTTTTTATGTTTAGGAATGATCCAGGAGCAATTGGGGGCGAAACGTGCAAAATGAGAGCCACAACGAACAAAACTGGGCAATTGGGCATTTGAGCGCCACAGGCAGCGCTTTGAGCCACCTGTGGCGCTGGAGGCAGTGAGGTTTTAGGAGGAAGCACCCTGGTGGGCGCCTGGCGCTGTCGAGATTTTTCCTATTTAGCCTGGGACATGGTTTATTCGGCCCTAGACCTACCCAACACGTATAAAAGCAAGACTAAACCTATTTTGGGGGGGGGGATTGACGCCACTTTGGAGGAAAAACACACACGGGATCATTAGGAAGCAGTGAATTCTCAGTTTTCTTCATCTTATTCTAGTATTTTCAATTTATGCAACACTTATGCAATTGTTTGATTACATCATGAGTGGCTAACCACACATTGTTCTGGGGTTGTGATTTTGTAAAGACCCATAACATTTTCTCATTTTAAAATAATGCCCGAATGAGTCCCCGAGTTGTTTTTACTGTGGAAATTTTTAAAACGGACCTAAATTGAGTAAAAAGTACCCCGAGACTTAAAGAATAAAATTTTCTAGAAAATAGGTGTTATGCGACGCACTATGCGATCGCATAACGTGTATGCGTACCGCATAATGGTCGCATACACGGGCAGATCAATGCCCCATTTGAGGTCAACTATGCGGTCCAATATGAGATCGCATTTCAGTTATGCGGACCACATAGCTGTCGCATTGTTGCCTTTGGTTTTTGGGAGGGAAGTTATGCGATCGCATAACGTGTATGCAGACTGCATAATGGCCGCATACCTGGGCAGTGTGTTTCGAATTTTTGCCCATCTTGAGGGCCCTTATGTGGCCGGTTCTGCGGATCGCATTCCTAACCGCATTTTTGTGTCGGGTTTCTATTTTTCTAATTTTAAAACCCGACCCCAGTCCATTAAAAACACCCATCCCCTTCATTTTTAACCATTTTTCTAGGATATTAGAGAGAGGAAAGAGTGGGTTCTAGAGAGAGAAAGTACCAACTTCATCAAATTGGTCTTCCTTCATCACTCAAGCTTGGAACTAATCAAGTAGAACACAAATTTATTCACTCTAAGTGGTAAGCTTCCACCCCATTAACCCTAAATTTCCAGATTTCGTTAAAATGAAACATGGGTAGGGTAGTTCATAAATACGGGGTTAAGAACCTTGCATGCATGTACCTAATCTACCATAATCTAGTTAAGGAAAATAGGATGGTGTAATCTTTTACTAAAGAAGGGTTATTTAATCTAAAAAGAACACCTAGTGTTTGATAGAAATCTCAAATGAGTTCAAGAAATGTTCATGATTCCTAATTCTAAGTTTAAATGTGCCGTATTATGAATTAGATTGAAGGTGCTAGAAGGCCCGGTGATTTGAGATAGAAATTAAGGAAAAATCCCGATTCGAGGTATGTATGGCTAACTTTAACCTTCGTAGAATCCTCTTGTTGGGTCCGAGTATTTGGTATGTGTACCTTGTTTGGAAATATGTGAATTGATTGTTCAGACGTGTTGAGGCGTGATATTCTATTCTTTGATTTTCCTAGTTGATTTTCATACTACTGTGCTGTATGAGGTTGTGAAAGGTGTTTGATGTGTAATGAACGAAAGATTGATAATGTGCTCAAATGTGAGAATGTGTAAAATAGTTGAAAGCCATACGTGGAAAGTAATGAAAAAAAGTACTGTGAAATAATGTAACTGAATTGAGCGAGTGTGGCAACACCGTGTTCATGAAAACTACTACTTGATGAGAGTTATGGTGCCTTGGGCCCAAATACATACATTGTTGATATGGACTTGTATTCCTTGAAGTGATGATTCTTGTGATGTAATTGTTTGTGGTTGCTGTTATGAAATATGATTGCCAGGTGGGATCGGGTTGCACGCCAAAACACAAAGCAATAAGCTTGATAAGGTGTGAGGCAATAAGGGTGGCCAAGGTAATAAGGGTGGCCGAGGTAATAAGGATGGAATGTGATCATTATCTCTATCGAAATGAAAAATCGGGGAAACTCCTGAATATGGTGATATTGAACAGGAAAAAGGAGTGATTGTGAAACTTGTTGATTTTGGCTGTTTCTTTCCACGTGCATTGATTGATTGGTTCTATTACTGTCTCTTAATTGTGTATTGTTTGATTGTACTTGGGATAAAGCTTGTTCATACATACTAGTACTATTTCACAGTACTAACGTCCCTTTTGTCGGGGGCGCTACATCTTTTTATATGGATGTAGGTGGGTCCATAGCAGGTTGCTCAGCTCGCCGTTAGTGGTGCTTTCTCCTCATCCTTTCTCAGCTGTACTGGTCTTTCGGGGCCATGTGTAGTTCATGCCATCTCCTTTTGAGTATATTATGTATCGTAAGGTATAGCCGGGGCCTTGTTGCCGACAAGTATTGTATAGACTCCTAATACTCTTAGAGGCTCCGTAGACACTATGTGGGTGCATATATATATTTTGGGCAGTGGTTGTATTTGCTCGTAATCGGGGTCCTTATTGGGAAATGTTGTATCTATTATGTATGTTTTGGGAAATCTAGTATAATAATGTAAAATGAGGAAAAGAAAAATTGGATTTATTGTGGTAATCGCACAGTTTTAAGTTTATCCCACTGCTTCACATAAATAATGGATGATATAAACACGGGGAAGCGCGTTGCGTAGAAAAGGCAAAGCAGGTTCGCTTGACTGGGGTCACCCGGTTGAGTGCCGGTCGCGTCCCTCGATTTTAGGGCGTGACAGATTTAGCCATGAATATTGTTGTTTGACATTAGCTTGACCTTGATTATAATTCATCAATATATGGTTGTTTCTTCAATTATGTGTTTAATTGCTTAATTGTTTGGCCAGCAGTTAGGTTCTATTTACTATTTATGCTATGCTTGGGAAAGCCGTGAATAGATTAGAGAAGAATTGAAGAGGGAGCAATCTTAACCCTTCAGGGGAGCGGATTTGTGGTTATGATAGGAATATACCTAGTCACTGTGCTTAATTGAATATCGTAATCTTAATGCGTTCTAATAGATTAATTTCATATGAATATAGGCGTTAATCTATTGAGAATAGGCGAGTAGTACTTCGGGAGAAGGATCTGAGTGCAATTATCGATTAATTAACACCATGAGTTAATTATATGAAAGGGAGAGTTAATTAGAACACAATACGAATGGTGAATAGATCACAACCCTGGAATATTCGTCTTTACTGAATACACAACAATTAACTCGTTACTTGATAATTTAGTTATTATTTACAATTTTGGTTTAATATAATCATACTCTTGGACTTTGATTTTGACAAGATTGAATAACAAATTTAGTTATTTAGCGAGTAGTTTAATACAAGTCTCTGTGGGTTCGACACTCAACTTGTTACTATATTACTTGTCGACCACGTATACTTGCGTGTGCGTTTGCGACAATAAGTTTTTGGCGCCATTGCCGGAGAATTGAAAATAGACTACTTTCTAGTTTTTGCTTTAATTGTTTATTTTGTCTAGTCTAACGTTACTTGATTGTTTCACTAATCTCAGGAACTTTGATTGAATGTGTTCGGTCAGAAGCCAGGACAGACTCGATGGCTTTGACCCCAAACCTGAGAGAACATTTCACAGGAGGTTGAGGGAAGCAAGGGATACAAACAATATTCAGGCACTCGTTCTATTTCCTGTGAACATGGCAGATGAGAAACATATGGCTTTTCAGGAGGTGGCAATGTCCAGTATTGCTAATGTTACCTCCAGTATAGTGAAGCCTAGAATCACTAGACACTTTGAGCTGAAATAGAGCATGATCCAGCTACTTCATACAAACAGGCAGTTTTTGGGTGTTCCACACGAGGATTCACAGCAACATATTCTGAACTTTTTGGAGATTAGTGATACTTATATCACGAAGGGTTCACTCAGATTATGTGAGGCTCACACTATTCCCAGTCTCTCTGTTGGGCGAAGCTAAGCGTTGGCTAAAGGCAAAACCAGCTAATTCCATTACATCATGGAATGCTTTGGCAAGAAAATTTCTTGCAAGGTTCTTCCCTTCAGGCAAAATTGCAAAGATCAGAAGTGAGATGGTTGCCTTTAAACAGAAAACAGGAGAATCTTTATATTCATCATGGGAAAGGTTCAAGGGGCTACTCAGAGACTGTCCTCATCACAGTTAGACCAACGAAGTGTTAGCTCATACCTTCATAGAGGGGCTTTATCCCCAAACAAAGATTGTGGTAGATGCTGCAGCTGGAGGTCAAGTATTGGAGAAAAGCTTTGATGAAATTTATGCATTATTAAACAAATTTTCCAAAAGCAACCCGGATTGGCAAGGAGAGATGGGCAGACACACAGCAGAAAAGTCTGCAGGGGTTCTCGAGTTAGATGTCGTCTCGGAATTATCAGTGCAGATTTCCACACTAACTAACCAAGTCAATCAGATGACCTTGGTTATTAACAAGAAACAAGCCCAATCAGTGCAACAGGTTCAGGTATTTTGTGAAGTATGTGGAGAGGGTCACCCTAGAGACTTGTGCCCAACTACGTCCAGAGTTTGTCTGTTTTGTGTGTAATGCAAATATGGGTCAGCCGAATCAATATGGGAACACTTATAATCCCAACTAGAGGAATCACTCAAACTTCTCTTGGGCTGGAAATCAAGGCACTCAGAATCAATACAGTCCCAAGCACCTCAACAACAATACAAACCACCTCAGACTGAACAATAAATTAGCTTTGAGGAGATGATGAAGAAAATGATGGATGATCAGCAAGCCTTCAATCAAAAAGTAATGGCTGATCAACATGCCCAAACCGTAGCAATGAGAAATTTGGAACGCCAAATGGGGCAACTTGCCAACGCCCAAAGTACTAGACCAGTGAGAGCTCTCCCAAGTGACATTGAGGCTAATTCTAAGGCATCTATTAATGACGTATCTTTTAGGAATGGGAGAAAATTAGAAGAGGTCCATTCAAAGAAAAGAAAGCAGGTAACTTTTAATGAAAGACCAGTCACTATAGAATCAACATCAAACAAATCAAAAGAGTCAGAGAAGCAAGATGAAAGGGCGGTGGCTGAGCAACCCCCACCACTGGTTGCAAGGACACATCCTCCGTTCCCTCAGAGGTTGCAGAAAGTGAAAGATAATGCCACGTACAAAAATTTCCTTGATCTTTTGAAACAGGTGCATATTATCATTCCACTGGTAGACATTTTGCAGGAAGTGCCCAAATATGCCAAATACATCAAGGACATTGTGGCCAATAAAAAGAGGCTGATTTAATTTGAGACTGTGGCTCTCACTGAGGAATGTAACTCAAGAATTCAAAGCAAACTACCTTAGAAATTAAAGGATCCGGGTAGTTTCACTATCCAAATCTCGATCAGTAAGCAAGTAGTAGGGCGAGCTTTGTGTGATCTTGGGGTGAGCATTAATTTGATGTCGCTATCTGTGTTCAGAAAATTGGGGTTGGGTGAGCCACACCCAACAATGGTAATCTTACTATTGGCTGATCGCTCCCTTGCTTATCATGAATGAGTGACTGAAGATGTGCTAGTTCAAGTGGGCTCTTTCATATTCCCTGATGATTTCATTATACTGGGTTACGAGCCCGATCATGAAGTCCCATTTATTTTGGGGCGTCCCTTCTTAGCCACAGGCCGATATATTATTGATGTGTGTGAAGAGAAGATGACGATAAGGGTTGGTGATCGAGTGGAGGTATTTAATGTATATAAAGCACTCAAATTACGAGTCCACTATGAAGAGACATCCATGATTTCTATGGTGGAAAGCAATGATGGACCATTGGTTCCTTATATGATCCATGTTGACCTTCTTGAACGAGTCTTAATTGAGAGTGACGAAGGTAGTGAAGATGAAACAAGAGAAGAAATTGAGCAAGGGTTTGATGTATCCTGCAGCTATATCCACGGTTTAGGAAAATTTGAGGAGCTGAACAAGCCTGTTACTCTGACCCTTCCTAATCCATCTATCAAGGAAGCTCAAAAGTTAGAACTTAAGCCTCTTCCAGCACATCTACGCTATGCTTATCTGGGGAACTCCGAGACATTGCCCGTGATTATCTCCTCTAGCCTGACCAAAACACAAGAAGAGAAGTTGCTCAGAGTACTTCGTGAACGCAAAAAAGCGATTGGGTGGACAATTGCAGATATTAAGGAAATCAGTCCTTCGTTTTGCATGCATAAAATCTTCTTGGAAGATGGACATCGTCCGAGTGTAGAGCAGCAAAGGAGGTTAAATCCCATTATGAAAGAAGTTGTGAAGAAGGAAGTCATAAAATTGCTTGATGCAGGTATCATCTTTCCTATTTCTGACAACAACTGGGTAAGCCCAGTTCAATGTGTGCCCAAAAGGGGGGGGGGGAGGTGACTGTGATTGGGAATGAAAAAATGAGCTAATCCCTACACGCACTGGTATGGGATGGAGAGTTTGCATTGACGATCGAAGGCTCAACAAGGCAACCCGCAAGGACCACTTCCCACTTCCCTTAATTGATCAAATGTTGGACAGGTTAGCAAGACATGATTGTTATTGTTTTCTTGATGGGTACTCGAGATACAATCAGATTGTCATATGCCTAGAGGATCAGGAGAAAACCACGTTTACTTGTCCTTATGGAACTTTCGCCTTCAAGCAGATGTTGTTTGGTCTTTGTAGCGCATCAGCCACCTTCTAGAGATGCATGATGGCTATTTTCACTGACATGGTGGAAAAATTCGTGGAGGTGTTTGTGGATGACTTCTCAGTCTTCGGGTCATCTTATGATGATTGTTTGAAAAATTTGAGTATGGTATTAACCCGTTGTGCATAAATGAATCTGGACTTAAATTGGGAAAAATGTCACTTTATGGTCTAGGAAAGCATCGTTTGGGGTCACAAAATGTCTAGGAGTGGCATTGAAGTTGATAAGGATAAAGTGGAGGTGGTTGAAAAATTACCTCCACCAGTTTCTGTGAAGGGTGTCCGGAGTTTCGTGGGACATGCAGGATTTTATAGACGCTTTATTAATGAGTGTTCAAAAACTGCCACTCCTTTGTGCAGGTTACTCGAAAAAGATGTCAAATTCAATTTTGATGAAGCCTGCCCGAAGGCATTTGAAGAACGCAAAAAGAAATTTGTAGCTGCCCCCATAATTGTTGCACCAGATTGGTCTCTACTATTTGAACTATGTGTGATGCCAATGACCATGCTATTGGGTTAGTGCTAGGCCAACGTAAAGACATAGTATTTTATTCCATTTACTATGCGAGTAAGACTCTTGATGATGCACAACTGAATTACACCACCACTGAGAAGGAACTGTTGGCTGTTGTGTGGGCCTTTGAGAAATTTCTGGCATACTTGGTGGGAACAAAAGTCATAGTCCACACCGATCATGCAACAATCAGGTATTTATTTACAAAAAAAGAGTCTAAAGCTAGATTGATGAGCTGGTTTTTCTTGTTGCAGGAATTTGATGTGGAGATAAGAGACCGAAATGGCACTAAGAACCAGGTAGCTGACCATCTGTTAAGGCTGAATAATCATGACCATGTGGATGAGGGTGGACAAATTAAAGAAGTATTTCCTGATGAGAAACTTTTTTCTGTAACCCAAGACCCTCCTCCATGGTATGCTGATTATGTGAATTATCTTGTGAGTGGGGTAATTCGGCTACAGATTGAATCTGAGGCTAGAAAGAGGTTCTTATATGATGTGAGGTTCTACTACGGGGATGAGCCATATTTGTACAAACAATGTGCTGATCAGTTGATGAGGAAATGCATTCCAGACAAAGAGGTAGAATTGGTGTTGTATGATTGCCATGCATCGCCCTATGGGGGCCATCATGGTAGCGATAGAACAGCGACGAAAGTACTACAGTTCGGGTCTTCTAGCCAACTCTATTCAAAGACGCCCATGCATTTGTTAAAAAGTATGACCAATGTCAGAAGACAGGAACGATCTCGAGGAGGCACGAGATGCCTTTGAATAATATCCTGGAGGTGGAGAGTTTTGATGTGTGGGGGATAGATTTTATGGGACCATTCCCATCATCCAAAGGAAATAAATACATTTTGCTGGCAGTTGACTATATGTCAAAATGGGTAGAGACGATTGCAGTACCGACAAATGATGCCATTGTTGTAGCTGCATTTGTGAAGAAGAAAATATTTTCGAGGTTTGGGACTCCATGGGCCTTGATTAGTGATGAAGAGACCCACTTTTGCAATCGGTTGTTGAATAACCTCCTAGCTAAATATGGAGTCCGTCATAGAGCTGCGACATCATATCACCTTCAAACAAATGGACAAGCCGATGTATCAAACAGAGAAATAAAGCAAATATTAGAGAATACGGTGAGTGTGAACAGGAAGGATTGGGCTGCAAAATTAGATGATGCCTTATGGGCATATAGAACAACTTAAGAAACGTCTATTGGGACGTCACCGTATAAGTTAGTCTATGGGAAGGCATGTCATTTTCCCCTTGAAGTCGAACATAAAGCATATTGGGCCATCAAGAAGATGAATATGGACCTTGAAGTCGCGGGTGAGAAAAGACTGTTGCAGTTGATTGAATTAAATGAGTTTAGGCTACACTCATACGAAAATGCTAAACTGTACAAAGAAAAGACTAAAAGATGGCATGGCAAGCATATTTAGCTGCGTCAATTCGAGCTAGGCCAACAGGTATTATTATTCAATTGTAGACTGAGGTTTTTTCCCTCGAAGCTAAAATCAAGATGGTCAGGCCCGTTTGATGTGGCGAGAGTCACTCTTTATGGTGCACTTTAGTTGTGAGCTATACATGGTGAACGAAAATTTTTGGTGAATGGGCATAGAGTCAAGCACTATTGGGGAGGAGCCATGAGTCGCGATAAAACCAAATTCGTACTTGCTGATGAGTACATCGAGACTCTACGTCGTGCCGCGATGTTAAATCAGGCGCTTGTTGGGAGGCAACCCAATTTTTATATTGCTTTCATAGTTAACTTCTTGAATTTTTCTATAGAATAGATAGATTATACATTTTTCTCTATAGGAATAGAAATTATAGATACAATGGTGTAGGACATGTAATTGAGTATTTAAAAAGCTTGGGGGATCGGGATATTCAAAAAAAAAAAAAAAACTTTTTCGTCTACTGTGCCCAGGCTGGGCGCTGTGAATAGTGTCCATGTGAGAATTTTGTAATTTTGTTTTTGCTTTTTCATGTTCTTTTTAAATTCTAAACCCTTGACCCATTTAACCCAACCCAAATACCCACTTATACTAATATTATAACACATCTCCTTCCCAAATACCCACAAAATAAAAAAAAACACTCCCCTCCTCTCTCTCTCTCTCTCCCTACCCGCGACCCCTCTCTTCCTCTCTCAAATTTTTCTCTCTCTCAAGTTTTCTCCTCCAACCCACAGGAATGTGTTCTTGTTCTTGTTTTATTCTTCTTTTTCTTCTTCTTGTGTTTTAATTTGTAGATAACAAAGCATACCCCATTCCCCAAGAGCTCTATTCTCCAATTCTTTCCCTTATGGAGTTGTTAAGAAAATTTTATGGTGGGTGGCTTCAAATTGTTGAAAATTATGTGTTTATTGTGTATACGGAGTACTAGAAGTCCCTCTACTCCGTTTAAGATTGGGAGGGCCACCATCTTCCACCATTGTTGAATTCTCAAGCTCACACTTTATGCCCACAAGGTGTTTGTAAAAATGTTTGAATGATGGTTTTGGGTACACTGGTGAATTCTAAGTAACCGAGTGTCTTTGTTGATGCATATGGGTTAAGTGTGGGGTGTATATGGATGCTTTGAAATGCTAGGGGATTGAGTTTTGATAAATAAAAAAAATTCATGTCTTTACACCATGTGTCTTATGTATTGTATGTATAAACTTGTTGTAGAAATTAGTTAATGTAGCGTAGTTGTGGAGTTGTAGAACGTGGAGTCACACATGCCTCTTGCTCATATTGAAATGCATTCGCTTAGACATGATAAAATCATATATATGGATAGCATGGGGAAGTCTTGAGTACCCATATTCTTGGAATGCAACACTTGCACTTTTCAAATAAAAATCGTAAAAATTGTACATTTCACCGTTGGTTTTCAGTGTGGGGTCATTTTGACTTGCACGACAACCTTAGGAGTGATCCTTGGTGATTTCTCATATTCATCTTTTCATTGTGTGGCAGGATAAAACAAAAAGAAAATGGCGCTTGATGACGCTAATAAGGGCAAAGAAATTGGCTAGTCCTCATCCACCTCTCCTGCACCCAAAAAGAGAAAGCAAGGAGAAGGCCCTTCACGACAAGCTAAGGGAAAGCAACCGGTCGAGGGATCCCACCTTGCACCTTAGAGACCCAGGCTCCGGTTGGACTTAATTAATGATTCGGAAATTTCTTGGCATAGGAATTTTGTGCCATACGGTTGCTACATCTCCGACATGGGGATAAACACCAAGGCTTTGGATAGGAATTTTCCAGAGGTGATTGGACAACTCCTATCAAGGCACATGGAAAAGCTGTTGAAATGCCCCGGACCTACAAATTTGAGCATGGTCCGAGAACTCTATGCAAATTGGCACCAAGGGCATGGCACCTCGCGTTTACGGGGTGTCGATATACCAATGAATAGAGAGGCCTTATGTCGATATTTGGGTGTTGAAAATGTGATCCAAGAAGACTATAAAAATAATTTTGCAGCCCGAAGTACACCTTGATACGTCACACTTTATGTGGTGCGTTCTCAAATGCAAAATGGACTAGGAAACAAGGCAACATTCATCTTCACATGGTATGATCAAATTTCAACGAGACTGCCAAGATGTGGTAGAATTTGGTATAGGCCAGACTCATGCCTGTCGATCACAGCAGCGACTACACTCGAGCTCGAGTGTGTGTCATTTATTTTTTGATGACAGGAAAACCTATCAATGTTGGTTAGTTAATGCTTGGGGAGATGGCTTGCACGAGGTTTGGGCGGAAGATTTAACGGTTCTTCTTTGGGAATGTACTCACTCATTATCTGATGGACCAAGAGGTGCCAAAGTACACAGGTTATGATGAGGTGGTGGAGGGTCAACCAGGGATACCGGACATCACATCACTGTTGGAGAAATTGTCCAAGCTGACACAGGCGGCAAGATATGAGAGGGACGAAAACTTCAGCAGGTATATTTATAAGTATCTAAAATTTTTAATATTCAGAGCTGGCGTTACGGATGAGGAGCGTATGCAATTACGCAATGAGTTATCTAGTTCGTCCAAGGAGATGCTAGGGATTGCACCTGGCAGCCTCATTCATTCTTCAGACGACACCAACACAATCTGCGGCTCAGACACAGAGGAAGAGGGGGGTGACGAGGTTATTGGGCCCCTGGCCTTGGTGCCTCTATGCCCCGATGATGATGAGCTGGAAGCAGCTGATACGGAGGACTCCAATTGATAGGGAGTATTTCTGGCATATTAGGTTATGGCATACATCCTGTTTCCCTTGTATTTGGTTTCACATATGAAGCCTAAGTAAATATAAATAGCCTATTTTGTGACGTCTTAGCTCAGTTGTTTGACTTGTATGCCAAATAGTGTAATATTGCTTAATTTTCTCAGTTATGTGTGCTTTCTTGACTTGAGAGTTGAACGAGACCGTCGTCATTGAGTCATGTGCAATGTTTGTGTGAGGCTTAGTGATCTTCTATGCTATTCTGTGTAGTCTAGAACTTGCCCCGTGTGTTAATTGAAGCAAAATTGTAGGTTATGCTAGTCTAGGAGATGACGTAGGCATTTTCTTGCTTGATCATGGATGTTCTTGTTGCATAAAAATAAAATTATCCGTCGCTAGCCCCTTTGAGCCTATAGACCTTTTCCTTGGAACCCACATTACAAGCCGTACCCCTATTTTGTTCTTAATTTGAGATTTTTGCACCTTTACCTCCTAAGGCACTTAGTCGCTAAAAGAAGTAAGGTGATATATTGGGGAATAGTTGTTGAGTAGATCCATGGAAAGGCCCGTTGGTGCACTAAAAAAATTGAAATCAAAAGCCACTAGCCAATGAACTTTCATGTATGGAGTGTGTGTAGAAGAAAAAAAAAATATTGCTGTAAAAGAAAGAAGAGAAAAATTATAGTGAAAGTAAGTAGAAAAAGATAAACACCTCCACGTCCGATTAATTTAAAAAGGGCTATGTTGTATATGGGTTGTGGCAAGTGAATTGGTTGAGAAGAACATGTGTTCGAAATGTGAATGTAGTGTATTAAAGTGCTTAGGAGGGTTAGTCAGTATTCCTAAATATGTCCTACCCGTCCCTCGGCCTACATTACAGCCTTCAAAGTCCTAATTGATCCTAGATTTGGTTAGCTTAAATTAGTAGAGATCTACACTACGGGCAAGCTTATGGTATGACCACGGGATGCATATGAATTCTTTGTGAGAGTGAGAAATTTGGTTCAATTGTGTGATATCCTTAAATTATGATTCAAAAGCATACTTGAATGTGTGGATTAGTTATATTCACTCTTCTGTTTGTTGGTGAGGGCACATGATCTCATGAACGATTGATAATGTCCTAAACTTTCTTGTTGGGTAAGTGCATGAATTGAGAGGGCTTAATGGTTACAAGTTGACTCTTGAGGTTGGGTGGTTGCAAATAGGTTATTGGGTTGATTGAATTAAATTGTTACTTGGGCATGTTTAAAAGGGGAAGAATGTGAATTTTTGTATGTTCATATTTGATTGCCGATATCGATCATAGTCAAAAGGGGTAAAGTGTGTGATTTAAAAGTAAAATGCTCCTTGATAATGAACTTTGTACGTGTTGAAGGGGTAGTAGTTTGTCCCATTGCTCGTGGACGAGCAAGAGTCTATGTGTGGGGTGTTGATGCGTAGCCTAAAATATAGATATTTGTATGTATATCGCCCCATAGTTTACTTTTGTTTTTTGAGTTTTAGATGTTAAATGTGATGATTTATACTAATTTGAAGTGTTTTTATGTTTAGGAACGATCCGGGAGAAATTGGGGGAGAAACGTGCAAAATGAGAGCCAAAACGAACAAAACCAGGCAATTGAGCATTTAGGCACCACAGGCAGCGCCTTGAGTCACCTGTGGCGCTGGAGGCAGTGAGGTTTTAGGAGGCAGTGCCCTGGTGGGCGCCTGGCACTGTCTAGGGCGCCGATGGCGGGATTTTTCCTATTTAGCCCGGGACATGGTTTATTCGGAAGCAAGACTAAACATATTTTTGGGGGGATTGACACCACTTTGGAGGAAAAACATACACGGGATCATTAGGAAGTAGAGAATTCTCAGTTTTCTTCATCTTATTCTAGTACTTTCAATTTATTCAACACTTATGCAATTGTTTGATTACATCATGAGTGGCTAACCACCCATTGTTCTGGGGTTGTGATTTAGCCATGAATATTGTTGTTTGACATTAGCTTGACCTTGATTATAATTTATCAATATATGGTTGTTTCTTCAGTTCTGTGTTTAATTGCTTAATTGTCTGGCCAGCAATTAGGTTCTATTTACTATTTATGCTATGCTTGGGAAGCCGTGTATAGATTAGAGAAGAATTGAAGAGAGCGCGATCTTAACCCTTCAGGGGAGCAAAATTGTGGTTAGGATAGGAATATACCTAGTCACCGTGCTTAATTAAATATCATAATCTTAATGCGTTCTAATAGATTAATTTCATAGGAATATAGGCGTTAATCTATCGAGAATAGGCGAGTAGTACTTCGGGAGAAGGCTATGAGAGCAATTATCGATTAATTAGCAACCATGAGTGAATTATATGAAAGGGAGAGTTAATTTGAACACAATACGAATGGTGAATCGATCACAACCCTGAAATATTCGTCTTTACTGAATACACAACAATCAACTCGTTACTTGATAATTTAGTTATTATTTAAAATTTTTGTTTAATATAATCATACTCCTGGACTTTGATTTTTACCGGATTGAATAACAATTTTAGTGATTTAGTGAGTACTTTAATACAAGTCTCTGTGGGTTCGACACTCAACTTATTACTATATTACTTGTCGACAACATATACTTGCGTGTGCGTTTGGGAGCAACAATGGCCCCCATAAGGCGATGCATGACAATCATACAACACTAATTCTACTTCTTTATCTGGAATGCATCTCCTCATCAACTGATCAGCACATTGTTTGTAAAAATATGGCTCATCCCAGTAGTAGAACTTCACATCATGTAAGATCCTCTTTCTTTCCTCATATTCAATTGTCGAAGGAAGTACCCCACTCACAAGATAATTCACATAATCGGCATACCATGGAGGAGGGTCTTGGGTCACAACAAAAAGTTGCTCATCAGGAAACACTTCTTTAATTTCTCCACCCTCCTCCACGTGGTCATGATATTCCAGCCTTGATAGATGGTCCGCTACTTGGTTCTCAGTTCCCTTTTGGTGTCTTATCTCCACATCAAATTCCTGCAACAACAAAACCCAGCGTATCAATCTAGCTTTAGATTCTTTCTTTGTAAATAGTTACCTGATTGTTGCATGATCGGTGTGGATTATGACTTTTGTTCTCACCAAGTATGCCCAAAATTTTCTCAAAGGCCCACACAACAGCTAACAACTCTTTCTCAGTGGTGGTGTAATTCAGTTGTCCATCATCAAGAATCTTACTCACATAGTAAATGGAATAAAACACCTTGTCTTTCCTTTGGGCTAGCACTTCCCCAATAACATGGTCACTTGCATCACACATAAGTTCAAATGGTAGGGACCAATCTCGTGCAACAATTATGGGGGCAGCTACCAATTTCTTTCTGAGTTCTTCAAATGACTTCAGGCAAGCTTCATCAAAATTGAACTTTATATCTTTTTCGAGCATCTTGCACAAAGGAGTAGCAATTTTAGAAAAATCTTTAATAAAGAGGTTATAGAATCCCGTGTGTCCCAAGAAACTCCGGACACCCTTCACAGAAATTGGTGGAGGTAATTTTTCAACCGCCTCCACTTTTGCCTTATCAACTTCAATGCCACTCCTAGACACTCTGTGACACAAAACAATGCCTTCCCACACCATGAAGTGACACTTCTCCCAATTCATGACCAGATTTGTGTCACAACCCAATTTCCCTCCGTTGGGTATCATTATAGCACCTAGTCTTAGGGACTAGGTAAGCCTAGAAGTTACTAAATAACAACAATAAATAAGGAGAACTAACAGTCTTGATATAGAATCTCAACAGAATGTACAAACTTTCCCATAACCGATAGTACACGTCATAAGCTCTACGAATCTTCTACAAGTTCTAAGTACAACTGTTTGGAAGTAGATACAACNATATAGAATCTCAACAGAATGTACAAACTTTCCCAAAACCGGTAGTACAAGTCATAAGCTCTACGAATCTTCTACAACTTCTAAGTACAACTGTTTGGAAATAGATACAACAGTGTTTGAATAAAAAACACAAAGAAGGTGACTCCGACGCCTGCGAACGCAGCAGCAGGTTACCTTGAGTCTCCTCGGCAATCATCCACACAGCTACTACAATATATATCTGGATCTGCACACAAAAATGTGCAGAAGTGTAGTATGAGCACACCACAGTGGTGCCCAGTAAGTATCAAGACTAACCTCGGTAGAGTAGTGACGAGGACTAGTCAAGACACCACTGGTTTACAAAAGAAATAACATGAATATAGAAATGACTGAACGTTTCTATCTAAGACTTCTCAGGATAATCCACCACAATGACAATAATAAGTGGAAGTAAATTACAGAAATCAATCATGAAACATCACAAAAATACACAGAATGATGGACAACAAAACAAGCCGAATCGAAAGGAAACACAATACAATAGAGGACACCGATAAATCAACTCCACGTCGGTTTGTTCACAATGGGCCTTAGCCATTAAAATCCATAACTGGTAGAAATTTTTAAACAACAGTTCATATGAAAAACTTTTGCAATTAAAATCATTTTAGTATGGAAGAGTTTACTTTGAAAACATACTTTCTCCAAAAGTAGATATAAGTATAATTAATAGAGAGAATTACGTAAAACATAGTTTCTTTCGAACTACGAAGCTTTCCAAAGAGGCTTTCCCAATAAATAACTTCCTAATATAATTTTAGGCAAACCTAGAGCTTTTCAAATATACCTTCAAAGTAAAAGTCATTCAAATATAATCATTTCAAAACCATTGCTTTTTCAATAATACTTTTCAATAAAATCCCTTGATAAAAATCTCCTCAAGATTTATCCACCGGGACTCAGTCTGTCACTCAGAAATTTCCATGTAGTACATGAGGAATATCAAATCTTGCCAATAAATGCAGTAATGGCAAACAAGAATGACGGAAAAAATAATGCATAAATACGGCACGGAATTTCCCTTTGTGCTAGCATAACATAACATGGCACGGAATGTCCCCTTGTGCTAACATAAAATAACATGGTACGGAATGTCTCCTCTTGCCAACATAACATAACATGGAACGGGATTTCTCCTCGTGCTAAATAACATAAACATGGCAAGGAATGTCCCCTCGTGCTAAATAACATAAACATGGCACAAAATGTTCCCTCGTGCTAAATATCATAAACATGGCACAAAATGTTCTCTCGTGCTAAATAACATAACATGGCACAGAATGTTCCATCGTGCTAAATAGCATAAACATGGCACGAAATGTTCCCTCGTGCTAAATATCATAAACATGGCACGGAATGTTCCCTCGTGCTAAATATCATAAACATGGCACTGAATGTTCCCTCGTGCTTTACACTCTTCCTCACCCAAACAATATCAAGAACAACAATTTGGTAAGGAAAAACCAACAATATGACCCATAAATCACCACATCCCAGAAAGGGATTCAACAATACAAACAATATCATTAACAACATAACCAGTAATAGAAACCACAATATCCTGGCAAGGAAGTCAGCAGTACAAACGATACCATTCACAGCATAAACAGTAATAGAAACCATCACATCCCGGCAAGGGAGTCAACAATACAAACCATATCATTAACAGCATAGACAGTAACAGAAACCATAACATCCCGGGAAGGGAAACAACTATAACCAATCTCACCTAAACAGTTTATTTCATGAAATAACACTCGTCTTAAAACAAAAGGCCCAATAATAGGCAACATCAAGGAAATACGAATAACATAAATGTTTAACAATTACACCTAAGTGGCACTTAAGGGAATAGTCATATAAATCACAATGTAAGACTCACGTGCATGCTTGACTCCAACGAATAAATGTTCCAACTACGGCTAGTTAACTATAATGTTAGATGACACTAATTATAGTTAATTAGGAAAGCTAGGAAGAAAATATAGCATGATGCTAAAAGAAGTAGAATATTCAGTTAAGTCAAGTAAAGTCAAATAGCCAACGAAGAATCCAACAACAAGTAATTCTAATTTAAAAAGGAAGGAATGAAATTAACAACCAAGGATTCAAGTGTAACAATTACAAATCATACACAGGTAATATAAGAATCTACGAATCCTAAAAGGGTAATCTAATTGCATATAAGTACGAGTACACACTCGTCCCCTCGCATACTCGGACTATAATCAACAAGAAAGACTCAATCCTAAGGGGTAGTTCCCCCACACAAGGTTAGGAAATATACTTACCTCAAAGACAACAACCTGGTACTCAAAAATAGACTTCTTGGGCGGAAATACCTCCAGACGGCTTACAATCAACTAAAACAACTTCAAAATACACATAAAACGTATAAGGAACTATTCCGAATAATAAAGATTCAATCTTTACAAAATTATAAAAATTGACCCAAAAGTCGACCTCGGGGCCTGCACCTCGGAAGCCGACAAATTTTACAAATTCCGGTTATCCATTCCAATATGAGTTAACCCATACTAAATTTATCCAATTCCGATAACACCAAATCGTGATTTTTCATTTTAGAAACTTTCTTTCAAAACCCACAATCCCCTCAACCCAAAACACAAATTAAATTATGAAAACAAGAACTAACTCATGAAATATAATTAATTCTAGTAGAAGAACACTTACCCATTCGATTTGTTTTAAAAAACTCTCAAGGAATCGCCCAAAACCGAGTTCTAGAAGTCAAAATATGTATAAAATGGTGAAACCCCAATTTTGGAAAACTTATATTCCGCCCAGATATTTAATGAATCGCTATCGCAGAACACTGTTTGCGATTGCGGAGAAGAAAAGAAAGGTTGCCCAGGCTTAAAGTACTGCGATCACTGGGGAAGTAATGCGATCGCGAAGAGGAACAATTGCCACTAGCTAAAATGCTCTATGCGATCGCGAAGGCACGTGTACGATCGGGTATGAGAAGTTACCTGCTGCCCAAATTGCCACACTACGTGATTTCCAATCGTGGAATGTGATCGCGTAGAAGAGATAACCAGATGCCCTGATGGAACATTATGCGATCGCGATGCTGTAGATGCGATCACGAAGAAGAAGAAAGTATACCTCTGCAATCGCGGCAGATTATGCGCGAACACATTGAAGGAAATTCTAGGCTGCTCAAAGAGACACTATGCGATCGCGACTACCCCTATGCGATCGCATAGAAGGAAACCAGAATGCAGGTTCAACAGTTCAAAATAGGGAAAATGGACCCGAAACCCATCCGAAACACACCCGAGACCTCGGGGCTCAAAATCAAATATACACACAACCTCAAAATCATCCTACAAACTTATTCGAGTAATCAAAACACCAAAAGAACATCATAAACATCGAATTAAACCTCAAAATCAATGAAATTTCTCAAAACTTCTTTAAACATCAAATTTTGCATTATTGACCCGAATCACGTCAAACCAAGTATGTTTATTACCAAACTTCACAGATAACACATATAAATCATATCGAACCTGTACCAGGCTCCGGAACCAAGATACGAGCCCGATACCACAGGTTTCACATCAAATTTCATTTTCAAAAACCTTTATATTTTTCAGAAAACAATTTTCTTTAAAAATTCATTTCTCGTACTTGGGACCTCAGAATTCGATTTCGGGCATGCGCCCAAGTCCCATATTTTCCTACGGACCCTCCGAGACTGTCAAATCAAGGGTCCGGGTCCATTTACCAAAAACGTTGACCGAAGTCAATTTTATTCAAATTTCTAATACAAAATTATCATTTTTATCCGTTTTTCACATAAAGGCTTCCTTGCTACACGTCCGGGATGTGCACGCAAATCGAGGTGAGATAGAAAGAGGTTTTCACAACCTCAGAACATAGAATTAGCTAGAAAAAAATGGGATGACCTTTTGGGTCATCACAATTTGTTTCTTCACAATGAGCTAACAGCATGCCCAAGTTTTTCAAAAAATCATCATAAGATGACCCAAAGACTGAGAAATCATCCATAAACACTTCCACAAATTTTTCCACCGTATTAGTGAAAATAGCCATCATGCATCTCTGGAAAGTGGTTGGTGCATTGCAAAGACCAAACAACATTCACTTAAAAGCAAAAGTGCCATAAAGACAAGTAAACGTGGTCTTCTCCTGATCTTATGGGCATATGACAATATGATTGTATCCTGATTAACCATCAAGAAATTAATAATATTCATGTCCCGCTAATTTGTCCAACATTTGGTCAATGAAGGGAAATGAGAAGTGGTCCTTGCGGATTGCCTTGTTGAGCCTTCGATAGTCGATGCAAACTCTCCATCCCGTAAAAATGCGAGTAGGAATTAGCTCATTTTTATCATTCTCAATCACGGCCATCCCCCTTTTTTTGAGCACACATTGAACCGGGCTTACCCAGTTGCTGTCAGAAATACGAAAGATGATGCCTGCATCAAACAATTTTATGACTTCCTTCTTCACGACTTCTTTCATAATGGGATTTAACCTCCTTTGCTGCTCAACACTAGGGTGGTGTCCATCTTCCAAGAAGATTTTATGCATGCAAAATAATGGACTGATTCCCTTAATGTCTGCAATTATCCACCCAATCGCCTTTTTGTGCTCGCGAAGTACTCTGAGAAATTTCTCTTCCTGTGTGTTAGTCAGGCTGGATGAGATAATCACGAGCAGTGTCTCAGAGTTCTCAAAATAAGCATAGCGCAAATGTGTTGGAAGGGGCTTAAGTTCTAAATGTGGAGGTTCCTCAATAGATGGCTTAGGAGGGGTCAGAGTAACAAGCTTGTTTAGCTCCTCAAATTTTCCTAACCCGTGGACATAACTGCAGGATATATCAAGTACTTGCTCAATTTCTTCCCTCGTTTCATCTTCACTATCTTCTTCATCCCCAGTCAAAACTCGTTCAAGAGGGTCAACAAGGATCATATAAGGAACCAACGATGCATCATTGCTTTCCACCACATAAATCATGGATAGCTCTTCATAGTGGGATGGTAATTTGAGTGCTTTATATATATTAAATACCCTCCACCCGATCACCAACTCTCATCGTCATCTTCCCTTCAAACACATCTATAATAACTCGGTCCATTGCTAAGAAGGGACACCCCAAAATAAATGGAACTTCCTGATTAGGCTCGTTATCCAAGATAATGAAATCAACAGGGAATACGGAAAATCCCACTTAAACTAGCACATCTTCAATCACTCCTTCAGGATGAGCAATGGAGCGATCAGCCAACTGTAAGATTACCGT
Organism: Nicotiana knightiana; assembly: GCA_005239525.1. Taxonomy (NCBI): domain Eukaryota; kingdom Viridiplantae; phylum Streptophyta; class Magnoliopsida; order Solanales; family Solanaceae; genus Nicotiana; species Nicotiana knightiana. Next base: position 167,548 of record ML383244.1, on the reverse strand, counting down.
TGTTGGGCGTGGCTCACCCAACCCCAACTGTCTGAACACAGATAGCGACATAAAATTGATGCTCGCCCTAAGATCACACAAGGATCGCCCGACTGCTTGCTTACCAATCCAGATTTGGATAGTGAAACTACCTGGATCCTTTAATTTATGAGGTAGCTTGCTTTGAATTCTTGAGCTACAATCCTCAATGAGTGCCACAGCATCAAATTCAGTCAGCCTCTTTTTATTGTCTACAATGTCCTTGATGTATTTAGCATATTTGGGTACTTCATGAAAAATGTCTACCAATGGAATGATGATTTGCACTTGCTTCAAAAGATCAAGGAACATTTTGTACGCGGCATTATCTTTCACTTTCTACAACCTTTGGGAACGGAGGAGGTGGCCTTGCAACTAATGCTGGGTGTTGCTCAGCCACCGCCCCTTCAAGTGGCTTCTCCGACTCCTTTGATTTGTCTGATGTTGAATCTATAGTGGCTGGTCTCTCATTAAAAGTTACCTATTTTCTCTTTTTCGACTGGACCTCTTCTAATAGTCTCCCATTCCTCAATGATACGACATTAATAGAGATTTGTGTTGACAGTGCCGAGACAACATCTAATTCAAGAACCCCTGTTGATTTTTGTACCATGTTCCTACCCATCTCTCCTTTCCAATCCGGACTGCTTTTGGAGAATTTGTTCAATAATGCATAAATTTCGTCAAATATTTTCTCCAACACTTGACCTCCAGCTGCAACATCTTCCACAATCTTTGTTTGGGGATGGAGCCCTTCTATGAAAGTATGAGCTAATGCTTCATTTGTCTAATTGTAATGAGGACAATCTCTGAGTAGCCGCTTGAACCTTTCACATGCTGAATATAAAGATTCTCCTACTTTTTGTTTAAAGGAAACTATCTCAGTTCTGATCTTTGCAGTTTTGCCTGAAGGAAAGAACCTTGCTAGAAATTTTCTTGCCAAATCATTCCATGATGTAATGGAATTAGCTGGTTCTGCCTTCAGCCATCGCTTTGCTTCGCCCAACAGAGAGAATGGAAAAAGTGTGAGCCTCACATAGTCTGGAGTGACCCTGTTAGTGATATAAGTATCACTAATCTCCAAAAAGTTCAAAATATGATGATGTGGATCCTCGTGTGGAAGACCCATAAACTGCCCATTTGCATGAAGTAGTTGGATCATGCTCTGTTTCAGATCAAAGTGTCCAGTGATTCTGGGCTTCACAATGCTGGAGGTAACATTAGCAATGCTGGGCATCGCCACCTCCTGAACAGCCATATGTTGCTCATCTGCCATATTCACAGGAAATTGAATGTGTGCCTGAATATTATTTGTATCCCTTGCTTCCCTCAACCTCCTATGAAATGTTCTCTCAGGTTCGGGGTCAAAGCCATTGCATATGTCCTGGCTTCTGACCCTACACATTCAATTAAAGTTCTTGATATTAGGGCAACAATCAAGTAACATTAGACTAGATGAAATAAACAATTAAAGCAAAAAAACTAGAAAGTAGTCAATTTTGAAGTCCCCGGCAAAGGCGCCAAAAACTTGTTGCTCCCAAATGCACATGCAAGTTTACATGGTCGTACAAGTAATAGAATGATAAGTCGAGTTTCGAAACCATAAAGACTTGTATTAACTACTCACTAAGTTACTAAAATTGTTATTCAATCAAGTCAAAATCAAAGTCCAAGAATATGATTATATTAAACTCAAACTCTAAGTAATAACTAAATTATCAAGTAACGGGTTGATTGCTGTGTATTCAGTAGAGACAAATATTCAAGGGTTGTGATCGATTCACCACTCATATTGTGTTCTAATTAACTCCTCCTTTCATACAATTCACTCATAGTTGTTAATTACTCGATAATTAATCTCATAGCCTACTCCCGAAGTGCTACTCGCCTATTCGAAATAGACTAACACCTATATTCCTACGAAATTAATCTATTAAAAACGCATTAAGATTACGATATGTAATTAAACACGGTGACTAGGTATATTCCTATCCTAACCACAAATCCGCTCCCCCTAAGAGTTAAGATCGCGCTCTCTTTAATTCTTCTCTAATCTATACACGGCTTTCCCAAGCATAGCATAGATAGTAAATAGAACCTAATTGTTGTCCATACAATTAAGCAATTAATCATAAAATTGAAGAAACAACCATATATTAGTGAATTATAATCAAGGTTAAGCTAATGTTAAACAACAATATTCATGGCTAAATCACAACACCAGAACAATGGGTGTTTATCCACTCATTATGTAATCAAACAAATTCATAAGTGTTCAATGATTCAAAATACTAGAAAAAGATGAAGAAAACTGAGATCTCTCTGCTTCCTAACGTTCTCGTGTGCTTTTTTCCTCCAAAGTGGCATCAACTCCCTCAAAAATATGGTTAGTCTTTCTTTTATAGGTGTTTGGTAGGTCTAGGGCCGAATAAACTGTGTCCCGGGCAATATAGAAAAAAATCACGCCACTAGCGCCCTGGACAGGGCCAGGCGCTAGTGGCAGCACTGGCCAAAATTTGATTTTGCCTCCAGCACCACAGGTGGCTCAAGGCGCTGCCTGTGGCGCCCAATTGCCCACTTTGTCTGATTTCTTTTGTTTTGGCTCTAATTTTGCACGTTTCGCCCCCAATTGTTCCCAGATCGTTCCTACACATAACAACACTTCAAATTAAGATAAATCATCACATTTAACATCCACAATCCACGAAACAAAAGTAAAATATGAGGCGATATACATAGAAATATATATACTTTAAGCTAAACATCAGTTGCCCACTGATTAATTATAAGCGGTTAAACCTATAGGCAGGCTATCTATGTGATTTACTCAGTGTTAGGCACTAATAAGCAACAAGGGATATTCATAATTACTCAGTTATACCTATAGACATGCTTTCTAATGCGTTCAGCATGACAGTGTTCAATTTTTATGCTTAATGAAAATGGTGATTATCCTATAGACATGATTTCTATCCTTGATGATTGAAACTGGTTTTAAACATGCATACAAAATGATCAATTTCAACCTATAGGCATGGTAGATTTGTAAATTGAGCTTTGGTTATTTTATTTCTTATAGGCATGGTGTTTAATTACGTAACAACAAAGTAGGCAGGAAATCCACATAACTTATTTGAGCCAAAGTGAACCCCTATAGGCAGGTCATCTAACACGCAATAGAAAACAAAGTAAACATCTAGGCAAGTTTTCTAACATACAATAGCAGAATGTTTTGAATAAAGTAAAGCCTGTTGGCAGGTTATCTAACATACAATAGCAGAATGTTTTTGAATAAACTAAAGCCTATACGAAGGTTATCGACCCATTTTATGCAGATATAAAAAATAAGCCCATTTTCCTAATCCACTATTGCCCCAATTGTTATTACAAATACTTATTACAGACCAGGATTGAATGAATGAATTAAAAAGTATATAAGTTATAGAGAGCCAACAACAGGCCCAAATACACCTGGACAGGCAAGGCTTTCAACTCACAATTACTCCAAATGCCCATTCTCATTGATACACATTGACCAGCGATGGATGATTCACCCATATCTCAAGTATAAGCATACAAAGCCCAAATCACAAGTGTGTTAGAGTTCCCAAGGGATTGAAAAACCCCGGGCAGTGCTCAGACTAGAGAAGAATGATCCAAATAGTTCAAAGAAAACTATGGACCAAATCCTAGTGTGTCAGAGTTCACGAGGGTCTCATATGGACCCTGAGCAGTGCTCACACCAGGAAGGCCAGGGGACGGTATTTAAATCGCTTTGGTTGTTAGCCGGCAAAGAGTGAGAATTCAAGAGAGAAGGGTAGGATTGGGAAGTACATTTAGGGACATAATCACACATACACCAGAAACAAACACATTTTGAAACTAAGCAAACTTGATAAAGTTTTTAGAGATACAAAAGAAATATGCTAATAAGGAATAGTTCATAAACATGCTTCATAAAGATAACAAAGACTTCAGATCATGCTAAACCACATAAAGGAAGCTCATTGATCAACATTAAGTCAAGAAAGCATCAGTAAGAATTGATTTAAACAATTTAACCAAGGTATCATAACATGGTGAGCACAGAACCAGATAAGTAACATGGTAACAGATTTGACAACAAGCTAATGAATCTGCTAAGGCATACATGATTTACTAGTTTTTAGGGAAAAATATCAAAACATGCTTAATCCTAAAAGATAGTCCTAAGTTGTACAGAGTTAGGAAGATTTGACCAATTAATTCACTGAGTTTAACATGTTTTGAATACAGAAACCAACTAGTCCAATAATAGTAACATATTAAATGGGTAATAAAGTAATAAAGGATTCAATAATTCACCGGTTAAGATGAAGCAGAAAAAGAATCTAACAATGTAGCAATTGTCACCAACAGAAGCAAACAATCGAGGATTTCTGGCCTTAGCTTCCAGTCGGCCAGAAATCAAAGCACAGAATAATAACAGTGTAGTTTGTTTATAATAATGAGAGTATTTCCGTACTCTGAGTCCCTTTCAAAAGGGAATAATGGATGGATTTAAATAATACTGAAATTGAACGCGTAAATATGGCAGTAATTAGTCAAATTACTAGAAAGGAAAGCACTTAACAGTCAATAAGGGAAGAAAAATTTGAAACCCTAATTTAGGCTAAACATACGAAATCGACAGAAATAACAAGTAAAGAGATGCATATAGATATATAGACAGAGATTTTAACAAAAATATTTAAGGAATCAACCAGATCTGGTTCGATTTTGAAGAGTCAAAACCCCTATATTTAATGTGAGTAAAAATCGGCAGAAATAACAAAGAAAATCACAATGAGACGCATATAGACATATAGATATTAATGAAAATAATTAAGGAAATGAACCAGATTTGGTTAGATCTAGAAAGATCTGAAACCATAGTTCTAGGGTAAATAGAAAATCAGAGATTCATACCATAAATGGACGAGAACGAACATAGACGGAAAATGGTCAAGGATCTGAACTAGTTTTTGTTCGAAATTGAAGGTCGTTTGCTTGCCATGTTAGGCAAACAATTATGTAACACCATCAATGGGTAATCAGTAGTGAGAGGTGGTCAATAAGGAAAGGAAATCATTGATTGATTCCATTTTTGGGAAGGAATCAGAGGGATAATAAGTTGACGGCGCTAGGGTTTCTCGGAGGAGAGGAGGGAGAGATGAGAGGATATAGAGGCAGCGGGCAAGGGTGAATGGCTTGGTTTTGGGTGGGTTAGGTTAATTAAAAGAGGGAGAATGGATGTGGGTCGTTGATCTTGAAAGATCAACGCCTGGGATTTAAAAGTGACCGGGGGCGGGTTATAATAGGCGGGTACCGACCAGGTTGTGGGGATTGGGTTGATTTGATTTGCGCTAGTGTATAGGGTGTTGGGCTGGTTTGGGTAGTTTAGGTTCGAAATTTAATTGAAAATTGGGGCCAGATTTTAAATACCTTATTTATTAAATAAAATAACTTATAAAATAAATAAATAACAAAAATATCATGTTTGCATAAAAATGATTTAAAACAATTATTGAACACTATAAAAATATAAAAAGTCATTTTTTGCATAAACAAAGTAGTGATAAGCATGTATAGGCTATTTTTTCAAAATGTGCAATTAGCCTTAAAAATGGAAATTTAATTATAAAAAAATGCATTAAAAATATTTAAACATTATGTTGGCATAAATGATAAACTTATATGATTAAATCATTATAGAAAAATAATATGAAGTATAGTTATTGGATATTTATATAATAAAAAATACATAAATAAATTGATTTAAAGCTTTAAAAATTATCGACAATTATGAAAAATACTTGTATAGGTTTGTAAACTAAATGATGATGCAAACATGCTACTTTTAAAGTATATATGTATTTTTTTAAAATATAAGCAAAAAATTCGGTATCAACAGCTGCCCCTCTTTACCTGGGAAGGATGAAAGAGGTTTCGGGTAAAGAAATGATGACCGATTTTGACTGGATGGGGTGATTTGAAAAATATAGGCCGAACCTTGGTCTCTGAGCTGCCTACATATCCATGGTTTTACAGGAATCAGGCCATGTGTAGTTCTAGATTTAATGGTGGAACAAACCGATGGAGTTATTGTAAGAACGGACAAAATATTCTGGATGGGATAACTCATAATTGAGAATGGCTATGGATATTTGAGTAGGTATCATATGAGCATGGGTAATGAACGACGCTTGGTTACATTTGAAATAATTGAAGGGTATGAATGTTGAGTGGAAATTGGAGTGAAAATTGCTCCAATTAGGAGACCGGTCATTCCCTGGACCACCTTCAAACTCAAAATATGATGCATGCACATAGATTATCGCATAAATTTAAACATGATGCAAATTCCCTCCGGACCATGGAGATTGTCTTCGGACAGTGAGGATGATGTCCTTAGACTATGACGTCCTAGGCCATGATTCTTGAGATAAGGGATTCGCAAGCCATGGAATGATGTTCTCGGGCCATGAGAATGGTGCCTCTGAACCATGACGCATTTGAATAATGATGTACAATATTCAAAGATCCTCAGGCCATGACATGGCATTTTCTGGCTATGAGGATGATGCCTACGGACTATCACGCCTTTGAAAAAATTTGCTATACCAGCCCATGAGATGCAAAGACATGATGCTTGAGATAAAACAAGACAAAGCTTAGTCTTGTGTAGAGTCGGGGGCAGAGCTCAGCCTCGAAAGAAAAGAATAATGCAAGGTTTGGAATAGAGCAACACTTGTGGTCACGTAAGGAGAGACAATGCTTAGTCTCATGCAAATGGAGAAGGAAATGCTTAGCCTTATGCAAATAAGGAGGCAGGGCTTAGTCTCATGCAAGATTGGAGACAATGCTTAGTCTCATGCAAATGGAGAAGACAATGCTTTGCCTTATGCAAATAAGGAGGCAGGGCTTAGCCTCATGCAAGATGGGAGACAGTGCTTAGTCTCATGCAAATGGATAAGGCAATGCTTAGCCTTATGAAAATAAGGAGGCAGGGCTTAGCCTCATGCAAGATGGGAGACAATGCTTAGTCTCATGCAAATGGAAAAGGCAATGCTTAGCTTTATGTAAATAAGGAGGCAGGGCCTAGCCTCATGCAAGTTGGAAGATAGTGCTTAGTCTCATACAAATGGAGAAGCCAATGCTTAGCCTTATGCCAATAAGGAGGCGGGGTTTAGCCTCATGCAAGATGGGAGACAGTGCTTAGTCTCATGCAAATGGAGAAGGCAATGCCTAGCCTTATGCAAATAAGGAGGCAGGGCTTAGCCCCATGCAAGTTGGGAGACACTGCTTGGACAAATAGCAAGTAGGAGTAGAATATTTCTTAGCTAACGATATATTTGCGCTTTGGCAGTCTAGTTGTTACGAGGATAATGATTCTAGGGTGCGTGTGTACTTGCGGCTATTCCTTGTTCCTGCATCCAAAGAAGAATCGTGACTTTTGCGGGGAGTTTGGTTCGTGTCTTTGTCTGCTTGCTTTGCTCCGCTCCTCATTAGAGTCCTGTTTACCATGGGCAGCATTTGGCTAAAAATAAAGTTTTTGTCGAAAAATATATATGCGTAGTTATCCAAAACACAGTAATATGCGATTTAAAAATTGATTAGATGAACCAGTAACTGCGACATTGTTAGAGACATTGTGCCCTTTCTGACATAGAATTTTGAGGGTCCTCCTCAAAATTCTACCCCAATTATCTTGATAAACTTCTGGCTATTCCGCGTGCAGTGTCGTTGGCTGAACTTGCTTTGAAATTTGAGGCTCCTCCTCAAAATTCTGCCCCAGTTTTTTATTATGGGGAAATGGAAATTTTATTGGATTGTAATCGAACCCAGAGGGATACATACGTATACCCTCTTAAACGGGAATTAGGTCAAGTGTAGTTCAATTACATCATATGAAGAAATGCGAACATTTTACACATAATATCTTTTGACTGCATCTGAGTTGATGGGCTTTGGCCAAACTTCTCCATCCATTCCTGCAAGTATGAGTGCTCTTCCTGTCAGTACCCTGTGAACCATATAAGGCCCTTTCCAGTTGTGTGAGAATTTTTCTTTGGCTTCATCTTGTTGTGGAAAGATCCGCTTCAGCACTAGCTGCCCCGGTGTGAATTATCTAGGTTTGACCCTTTTGTTGAAAGCTCGGGACATTCTTTTTTGATAGAGTTGTCCATGACATACTGCATTTATTCTTTTCCCATCTATGAGGGCTAATTGCTCATAGCGGCTTCCTATCCATTCTGCATCACTACGTTCAGCTTTCTATATGATTCTCAAAGATGGAATTTCTACCTCGGCGGGGATGACGACTTCAGTAACGTAGACCAATAGGTAAGGTGTTTCCCCTGTTGATGTGCGGACGGTGGTGCAGTATCCTAATAATGCAAATAGTAATTTCTCATGCCTTTGTTTGTGATTCTCCACCATCTTCGTTATTATCCTCTTAATATTCTTGTTGGCGGCCTCTACGACTCCATTCATTTGGGGTCGATATGATGTGGAGCTTTTGTTCTTGATTTTGAAGGTTTCACACATGGCTTTCATCAAATTACTGTTGAGATTGGCGGCATTGTCAGTGATGATGGATTCTGGAACCCCGAATCGGCAAACAATACGATCCCTGACAAAATTTGAGACGACTTTCTTTGTTACAGCTTTGTAGGATACAACTTCAACCCATTTTGTGAAATAGTCGATGGCCACAAGGATGAACCTGCTCCCGTTTGAAGCGGTGGGCTCGATTGGACCGATGGCATTCATTCCCCAGGCAGCAAAAGGCCAAGGTGCGCTTGTTATATTGAGTTTATTTGGCAGTACCCGTATCACATCTACGTGTATCTGTCACTGATGATATTTCTGGACATACCAGATGTAGTCTGTTTCCATAGTCATCAAAAAGTATCCGGCTCTGAGTATCTTCTTGGCTAGGACAAAACCATTCATATGTGGGTCGCAGGTCCAAGCATGTATCTCTTCAAGAAATTTGGAGGCTTTTTTAGTGTCAACACACCGTAATAGCCCTAAGTCAGGAGTTCTTCTATACAAAATTCCTCCGCTTTGGAAGAAATGATTGGACAATCTCTGCAGCGTGCATTTTTGAGTGTGGTTTGTATGTTTTGGATATTCTCCTTTTGCCAAATATTCTTTGATATTGTGGAACCATGAATTTCCATCCGTTTCTTATTTGGCATGAGCATAATAAGCTATCCGATTATGAATTATTACTGGAATGGGATCGATAAAATTCTTGCCCGGGTGTTGTATCATAGAGGACAAAGTGGTCAGTGCATCTGCGAATTCATTCTAGATTCTAGGGACATGTCTGAACTCTATCTTCGGGAACCTCTTCATCATTTATTGTATGTGATGCAGATATGGCAGTATCTTGGTGTTCTTTGTATCCCACTCTCCTTGTACCCAGTGGACCAGCAGGTCTGAATCACCAATCACCAATAATTCCTGAATATTCATGTCAACAACCAAACTGAGCCCTAATATGCAGACCTCATATTGCGCCATGTTATTTTTGCATGAAAACCTGAGTTTCGCGGACACCGGGTAATGTTGACCGGTTACTGACACCAAAATGGCTCCGATACCGACTCTTTTGAAATTTGCAGCTCCGCTGATAAATATTCTCCAACCGTGGTAGGCTTCAACAATATCTACTCCTATGAATGAAACATCTTCGTCAGGAAAATACGTCTTCAGTGGTTCTTATTCTCCTCCTACATCATTTTCTGCAAGAAGATCTGCTAATTCTTGTCTTTTGACTGCCTTCTGAGTTACATAGATGATATCAAACTCAGTCAACAATATTTTCAATTTGGCCAGCTTTCCTATAGGCATAGGCTTCTGAAAGATGTACTGTAGAGGATCCATTCTTGATATGGGATATATGGTATAAGCATAGAAGTAGTGCCTCAATTTCTGGGCTATCCATGTCAGAGCACAACAAGTGCGTTCCAGCAGGGAGTATCATGGTTCGTAAGGCGTGAACTTGTTGCTTAGATAATGTATGGCCTGCTCTTTTCTCCCTGCCTCGTCATGTTGCCCCAGGACACAACCGAAAGCCCCATCTAATACGGAAATGTAGAGTAGTAATGGTCTACCCGGTTCTGGCGGGACTAGGAATGGTGGTGTGGATAGTTATTCCTTGATTTTGTCAAAAGCCTTCTGATAGTCTCTAGTCCAGCTGGTTGCGGCATCTTTCTTTAGCATTTTGAAATCGGCTCACATATCACGGTTGATTGGGCTATGAAGCGGCTGATATATTTGAGACGTCCCAAGAAACTCATCATGTCCTTCTTGTTCTTTGGTGGTGCTAAATCCTGGATAACTTTGACCTTTGACGGGTCTAACTCAATTTCTCGGCGGCTGACAATAAACCCTAACAATTTTTCAGCAGGAACTCCAAAGGCACATTTTACGGGATTCAGTTTCAGATTATACCTTCGAAGCCGATCAAAGATGTTTCTCAAATCCGCTATATGATATTTACCCTGCTTGGATTTGATGATGAATTCATCCACGTATACTTTTATCTCTTTGTGTATCATGTCATCAAAAATGGTTGTCATAGCCCTCATGTAAGTGGCCCCAGCATTCTTTAGACCAAACAACATTATTTTGTAACACACTCCCCATGGTGTGATGAAAGCTGTTTTCCTGGCATCTTCTTCATCCATCAAGGTTTGATGATAACCTGCAAAGCAATCTACAAAGGACTGGAGCTCATGTTTGGCACAATAGTCGATCAGTATGTGTATATTTGGTAGTGGCAAATCATCTTTGGGACTTGCTCTATTTAAATTCCGATAGTCGACACACACCCTAACTTTCCCGTCCTTCTTCTGAACCGGCACAATGTTGGCCAACCAAGTTGGATAATCAACTGCCCTGAGGACCTTAGCTTTGATTTTCTTGGTGACTTCTTCCTTGATTTTCAGACTCATGTCTGGTTTGAACTTTCTGAGTTTCTGCTTTACCGGTGGACACATTGGGTTGGTAGGTAGTTTATGAGCCACTATAGAAGTTCTCAACCCGGTCATATTGTCATACGACCATGTGAAAACGTCTTCATACTTTCTCAAGAAAAGAGTGTACTCTTCCTTTTTTTATGGTGACAAGTAAATGCTGATGCGAGTTTCTTTGATGGTTTCGGAATCTCCCAAGTTGACCATCTCAGTCTCGTCCAGGTTGGACCTAGGTTTATTCTCAAAATTCTCAACTTCTCTGATAATTTCTTTAGGTATCACATCTTCCTCTTCTATTTCTTCCGAGTCACTATCCTTATGTTGCGCTGTCTTATTACATGTCACAATCGTTGGTTCATCAAGGTAAGAAATAGTAATGATGTAGAGAAAAAGATATGAAAGATAATAATAATAAAACATCAAGCCATTGATATGTATTAAAACGTCAAACAAAGAAATTTTTAATGACTTCAAATAATGTTTTCCAAAACGAAATATTGAAATGAAAGAAAATGTTTTTAAACAAAAATTCTCAAGAGGAATTGTTTTCAAAATAATTGACACTAGCAGCCATGCTACCCTAGGACTCGTCGGGCTCTGGATGGTGTGGCGGTCAAGTTTCTGGGGACGACTCCTTTCTCCATTGTCCGGATGAAGAGGCCTTCTTCATCCTCCTCCTCAACTATTACACTGCAGTCCATGTCTTCTTCTTCCTAGAACAAAGTCTTTAAATCAGTTAGGACTTCATCCTCTTCGGATCCCCATATCATATCAGCCTGATGGAAGGATTGGCTCATATGTGGTATTTATTGTTCAAGAAGGTAATAAGGACGACGCCATGGCGGCGACCAGTCGTTATACTCCTGCCAGGTATACTGATACCCAAGTCCAAAGGTCGTGCCGTGATGTTTTAGCTGTATTGGCTTAACAATACCTTGGAGGTTCTTCCCGAGCCCTTTACCGGGTTCATACCCTGCCCATGCCAGTATGCTTTCTATTTTTCCACTCCACCATTTGTCTTTCTCAATTGCATTGATGCGCTCGATGCAATGATAAGTCTCCCCACCTAACTTTCTTCTGTTTTCCACGACCGGAACAATTTTGTTGCTATAAATGGGATTACTCCCGTCTCCATGAATGATCACTTCTTGATGACTCCATTCAAACTTTACAGCCTGGTGCAAAGTAGAGGCCACAACCCCGACGGCATGTATCCAAGGTCATCCCAATAGAAGATTATATGAGGCGGATATGTCTAGCACTTGAAATTCAACATGGAACCAGGTCAGACCCATCTGCAAGCATAGATTGGGTTCCCTAATTATGGCCCTTGGAGACCCATCAAACGCCTTCACATTCATAGTCCCTGTTCGTATTTCGTGAAAACCTTTACCCAACCTTTTTGGAGTTGTCAGCGGACAGATGTTGAGACTGGGCCCTCTGTCTATCAAAACCTTGGCAATGAATTTATCTTCGCATTGTACCATGATGTGCAGCGCCCTATTGTGGCTTAATCCTTCTGGCGACATTCATCTTTATAGAACGTAATCTTATGGATCATTATCACTTGTCCTACCATGTTGGCCATTTCTCCACCGGTGATATTGTTAGGTACGTAGACTTCATTCAATACGTTCGTCAAGGTATTCCTATGCGCTTCAGAATTCTGCAGTAAAGATAGGATGGATATCCAAGCAGGAGTTTTGTTCAGATGGTCTGCCACATTATATTATCTCACTTTCACCTTTCTCCAATGATCATCCAGGCCAGTTTCAATGATGGGCTACTTGGAGGTAGCTTCTCTACTTGTTCCTCTCAAATTCTCAGGTATGTAAACTCTGCCAGTCTTGGTCATCCCTTGTGTTGTACCAGATTCTTCCATTTTTTGCTCTTCCTTTCCTCCCGTGTTCTACAACATAGTCCCAAGGTACAACATTGGAATTAAGGGACGGTGTGGGTGCTACCGTCACAATGAAAGGTGCGGTTACTCCTACTTCAAATAGAGTGGGTGCAGATGTAGGTGTTGTTTCTACCTCGAAAGGGGTTGGTGCGGCTACCTCAACTTTGATCGGTGGCTGTATCTGTACCACAATAGGAGTGAGAGTGACTGCAGGTTTTTGAGAATTATCCCCTTCTCGAATAAGTCCAATTGACCCTTTCGGGTCCCATTCTTCATCAGTCTCTATCACATTTACTCCTTTGCCCCTATGATCTGGGAGAGGGTTGTTCCGGATGTTAGGTTCATCCTCCTTTGCTAGTATGACCTTGGTATTAATCAACGTCTGTGTCTTGTCTTTCAAAGTGCGATATTCATCAATGGTATGACATTTCATGCCGGAGTGGTAGGCACATGTTTTGTTTGGATTTACCAATTTAGAGGAGTTTTCCATGGCAAAAATGCGAATAGGGGGAACATATCCAGCAGCTTTCAATCTTTCATATAATTGGTCGATGGGTTCAGAAATAGGAGTGTATTGTCTCGGTGGCCTGCGGTCAAAGTTTGGTTTGGGTTTTTGATAGTTTTGGCGGGATGGCGGTGAGTGGTAATATGATGGATGGGTGTTATAAGTGCGGTAGGTAGTGGAGGGTTGTGGATATCTTAGAGGTGAAGGTAGATATGTAGGTGGAGGTGTTTGGTATGTAAGAGGAGATTTCGGACCTTGGTCTACCATCATGGCCCCTATTTCTTTCTTCTTTGATGTGCCCCCTGACTGCAATGCTTTGTTTGTTGCCTGCAATGCCTCAAAATTAGTTACCATCCCGCTCTTGATCCCCTTTTCAATCCTTTATCCTATATTGATGATGTCATAGAATTTTTTGATTCTCGATAACCATTAATCATTCATAGTATTATGGATCTTGGGCCCGAACGAAGAATTTGTTCATGTGCTCTTCTTTTGATGCCGGCCTTACTTTTGCAGCTTCTGATCTCCACCGAGTAGCATACTCACAACGAGTCTCCATTGGTTTCTTTTTGATATTCTGGATATAGAAGACATCTAGCGCATTCTCCGTATTATACCTGAACCAATCCATGAAATCCGATGCCATGCTTACCAGCTAACCCATTTCTTTGGATTTTGGCTGATGTACCAAGATAGGGCGTCTCCAGTGAGACTTCTCATGAACAGCTTCATACGAATCCTCTCATCTTTCCCAAATCATACGAGCTTGTCACAGTGTGTTCTTAGATGCACCTTTGGGTCACCTATTCCGTCAAACATTTGGAACTTAGGAGGTTTGTATCCCTCCGGTAGTTCCACATCTGGCTGAATACACATATCTTCATAATTCAAACCCTCAATGCCTTTTCCTCCTTCGACACCCTGGACGCGGCTTGTGTGCTTCTTAAGTTCCTTTGCATATTCTTGATGAGCAAGTCTTTCTCGGCGGATTCTGGTGTGCATAGGGTTTGTTGAGTGGGGTGAGGTAAGGTTTCTATGTATATGGGGTTGTTTTTGTGGGTGCCGGGGATTTGATGTAGTGCTGATTATTGGTTGAATTTTGCAAATTGGGAGTACGTTGTGCTGTATTTTGAGGAGTATGGTAGGTAGTAGTTTGCAGATACTGAGTTGGATGATGTGGATGTTGAGGAGGAGTTGGTACTGGTGGAGGGTTAGGATTTTGATGAGGTGCGGGAGGATTTTGTGGATGTTGGTTTGGTGTGTTTTGAGGAGGCACTGGGTTTTGGGCGTTTTTCTGGTTAATATCCGAGACGTTCAAGGTGAGGGAAAGGTTTGCCAAGTTGCGGACCTGCTCAAGTTCCCCTTGCAATTCCAATATTTTCTATTCCAATCATAGAACCAAATCGCTCTGCGCCGGAGTACTCCGACCATCTGAAGTTTCAAAATTTTCTGCATGCGCATCGTTATCTCTCATGGTACCACTCATATCATCTATCTTATCCTTTCCTTTACTTTTATGATCACTTGGAGGAGGAAGAGGTGGAGGACCTCTGGATCTGCTATGATATGCTGATGATACCAGTATGCTCGAACCAACCTTAGGGGATGGGAATAATCAAAGGAAAAGCAAAAAGGTAAACAAGTCAGTAGGGAATTTTGGAATGATATTTGCAGTACTTAAACATGTATCATAAATTTGCGTCCCAGTTTCGGTGACCTTATTGTGCCTGAGTAGGTTTAGCGACACGTAGATTTGGAGAACTTAATGCCGATAATTGCCTCATTTCATTAATGTAATAAATAAGTCAAACATCTAAAACGACAATAACAAAAGGAGTTGCTAATGACATTTGCCTTATTACAATTAATTTCTAAAACAACTCTAGAAAAGTAAGTAAACAATCTACTCGGTCCCGAAGGGACCCTCTCCAAGCTTGGCCCTCTTGGCCCCATCGATAAGATTCCCCAGGTCGTGCATGTACATCAGTAGATATGCCCTTTCTAGGTGTCATCCTTCGTTGCCCTCTGTATGCTAACGATCCACGATCCTTTTCCTTATCTTCCCTTCCAACTCCATCAGACCATGTTGTAAGTACTCCAACCTCTCTGTAGACTTGTAGCAATTTCCGTCCATTAATTGATTGATTCCATGTCTATTGTGTGTTGTTACAAATGTCTTGCTTTAGACTCAAGGATTCTCTTGTGCAATATCCTGTGTTTCACTTGTGATTTGGCAGCTTCGTCTATGACCTTATTTCCTTGATCAACCCGTGTCTCGACTTCTCCTACTATGTAATCATCCAGCCATGATAAGTAGAAATATTCATGACCGGCGTGGTACCGATCTGGATCAATGGTGTCCTTCTCCACAACGATCTTCAGATGCCACATGTGTTGGGCCCCACACTTGTATGGAATGGCATCAACTTGAAAATCTGCTTTGTAATGACTCATCTTGGAGACTGGCGATATGAATTGTTTTCTCCCAACCTGTCTCATAACTCTGATAGGAACATAATGACATATACCCCTCACCCCGATCAGCACTAAGTGCGGGACATCCCTGGACCTGATGATGAATTTGCTAGTAAGGAACCGCTCGAACATCCAATGGACTTGTCATCAGTCAGATTTCTGAAAAAGTGTACCCAATCCATAGCGTTTTTTGGTTGTGCAAACATGTCTGGGATGAAAGTCATTATTTTCGGATGGTGGAAAGCTTTGTGGTCATTCCATGGTCTTTGTGTGGAATTCCTGACGGTACTGTCCTCTCTGAAGATGCTCCAAGAACCATATCTGCAACAACAAGTTGCAACCCTCAAAATGTCTAAACCTCTTCTTGCAACGGTCTAGGGCTCGGTATATCTCTGCTACGGTCATTGGGACTATAGTGTAAGTATTTCCCTCAATCCCTTTGATTAAGGTCTTGGTCACTATAGCCAAACGAGTGTGAATCTTGTCTCCATGGATTGGAAATACCATCATACCCAGAAAACAGACGACGAACACATAAACCCGGCGATGAGTCCAGCCCGGGGAAGTGATGGCAAACTCATCAAGATAGATACGGTAGGATGTGTTGTTCCCATATCGCTCGTAAAGGAAGTCGAACGGTATGTAGGAATTTTTCAAGCAAACTAACTCGTCATTCTTTCTAAGACCCATCATTTTAAAAAAAAACCCCTAAAAGTACTATTTTCCGGTACCAATAAACCAGGACTATCCCAGGGTAGCCCAGCAAAACCTCTTATTTCCTCTAGAAGGGGATTCATCTCAATATTACTGAAAGGGAAAACAAACCTCTTTTCATCCCAGAACATGGTAGCAGCCTCGATCAGGACATTGTTTGGCTGAACGTCTAACAAGGAGGGTAAATTTTTGAGAACCCTATTCACATGGTTTTTGTCACTTGGCGAGAGATTTCCCCACTAGTTTAGCGACAGAGGTGAGATACTTCGGACCATGCCGAACCTGGGGACTTCATGCCTCATTTCTGAAAAACAGATAAAGCGATTCCTCTCCCCTCCGGATTTGACTATTTACACATTAATGATTAGCATATCGGCACGTTTTCTCCAAATAATGCACACGTCATGATTGTGCCCTTTGGGATTACGGAAATCCCGATGCACTTTGGACAAGGTTTTCCTTAGAGAGTTATTACGAGGAAAGTGTTCTAACCCATGCTAGGTTTGGACATGATGCATGCACAATGAACATCAGAGTAGGGTTTTCTATAAGAGTCTAGACCGGTACCCTCATGCGGTCAACTTGAGAGGGAAAGGCACGGAACCTTCGACCGCACCGCTAATCGACAAATTTTACCGCAAATAAGCCTCTCTAAATTTAATAAGGGTAATATAGGAAGAGCACATACACTCATCAAGTGCCTTTATGGTATTAATTGTGCACGAGTGGAATATGATGTAGAGCATGTTATTATGCAAAACGAGAAATAACAGCTTGTCAAGTATTTTACATGATGAAAGCAATAAATGCAGTATTTAATAATTGTAAAGACAGGAAGGAAAGAAAACAAGAAAGGAGTTAGTTCTTATAATGGGAGAATAATAAAACAATAAAGGGGCATGGATTAGGAATGACATAAATATTAAAGCCAACGAATAGGATTTGCATAACAAAGAATTGTATACAAAAGGAGAATAGGGAAGGGGATGTGCATGTAGCATAAAATAACAAAGGCACATTTATTAAGGGAGAGTAATTCACACAAACCATGTTCATTATGGTAAGAGCCTAATGATGTCCCCAGCAAAGTCTCCATGTTGTCGCCATCCATTTTCCTCGCGAAATCGGGTTTCGACATTGACAACTCTTTTAGAAAGACAAGGAACGGTTATTAAAAGAGAGTCGCCACCTAACGATTTTGAGATGCGTTAGGGAACCTATTATGCAAATGACTCTGTTTGACTAGTCAGCAAAGGTGTTACGCACTCTTTAAGATCCACAACTGTGGGTCCTGGCTGAACTTAAATCATGTGAATTAGTTTAGAGAAGAGAGAGAATTATTTTAATAGGGGTGGGGTCCTAAGTTTTTTAGCATAAAGGATCACCACATGCAACATAAATAATACTTCGTAATTCCCCCAAGATGGGGGTATTACTCATATTATTCATCGGGCATAGACTATTATCTCCTGCTACCTGATTATTATCTTTAAGTTATTTACCAAAAGCGCTCTAATAAATTCCAAATCATACCCTATGCGTGCACTGCCCATCCCTTACCTATGGTCCAGGAGGCATTTGGACCTCTATTTTGTATGGTTCTAGACTTAACTTAGGCTTCTCAAAAAGTCAAAAACTAGGCGACATGCAAAACAAGTTGGACTTTCATACCAAAAAAAACATAAGGGGGCTCAGGTTAGCCTCCACACGTAAGCAGCAAATGCACGCAAACAAATTGTGCGTACTCACAGTTTCAACAGTTAAGGTTGTTAGGTCCTATAGACATGATTTCTATGCGATTCTGGATTTTAATCATACATGCAGTTATGCAAAATAATCCCTAAGTGCCTGCACAACTGCCCACTGATTAATTATAAGCGGTTAAACCTATAGGCAGGCTATCTAAGTGATTTACTCAGTGTTAGGCTGTGATAAGCAACGAGGGATATTCAGAATTACTCAGTTGTTCCTATAGGAATGCTTTCTAATATGTTCAGTGTTACAGTGTTCAATTTTTATGCTTAATGCAGATGGTGATTATCCTATATACATTATTTCAATCCTTGGTGATAGAAACTGGTTTTAAACATGCATAGTAAATGATCAATTTAAACCTACAGGAATGGCAGATTTGTAAATTGAGCTTTAATTATTTTGTTTCCTATATGCATGATGTCTGATCACGTAACAACAAAGTAGGCAGGATATCCACTGAACTTATTTGAGCCAAAGTGAACCCCTATAGGCAGGTTATCTGACACGCAATAGCAAACAAAGTAAGCATCTAGGAAAGTTTTGTAACATACAATAGCAGAATGTTTTGAATAAAGTAAAGCCTATAGGCATGTTATCTAACATACAATAGCAGAATGTTTTTGAATAAAGTAAAGCCTATAGGCAGGTTATCTACCCATTTTATGCAGATATAAAAAATAAACCCATTTTCCCAATCCACTATTGCCCCAATTGTTATTACAAATACTTATTACAGACCAGGATCGAATGAATGAATTAAAAAGTATATAAGCTATAGAGAGCCAACAGTAGGCCCAAATACACCTGGACAGGGTAGGACTTCAATTCACAATAACTCCAAAAGACCATTCTCATTAATACACAGTGACCAGGGTGAATGATTCACCCATATCTCAAGTATAATCATACAAAGCACAAATCTCTAGTGTGTCAGAGTTCCCAAGGGCTTCAAGAACCCAGGACAGTGCTCACACTAGAGAATAATGATCAGAACAATTCAGAGAAAACTGTGGACCAAATCCTAGTGTGTCAGAGTTCACAAGGGTCTCATATGAACCCTGAGCAGTGCTCACACCAAGAAGGCCAGGGGACAGTACTTAAATTTCTTTGGCTTTCAGCCAGCAAAGAGTGAGAATTCAAGAGAGAAGGGTGGAATTGGGAAGTACATTTAGGTACAGAATCACACATAGACCAGAAACAAACACATTTTGAAACTAAGCAAACTTGATAAAGTTTTGAGAGTTAACAAAGTTATATGCTAATAAGGATCAGTTCATAAACATGCTTCATAAAGATAACAAAGACTTCATATCAGGCTAAATCACATAATGAAAGCTCATTGATCAACAGTAAGTCAAGAAAGCATAAGTAAGAATTTATTTAAACAATTTAACAAAGGTATCATAACATGGTGAGCACAGAACCAGATAAGTAACATGGTAACAGATTTGCTAACAAGCTAATGAATCTTCTAAGGCATACATAATTAACTAGTTTTTAGGGAAAAGTATCAAAACATGATTAATGCTAAAAGATAGTCCTAAGTTGTACAGAGTTAGGCAGATTTCGCTAATTAATTCACTGAGTTCAACATGTCTTGAATACAGAAAGCAACTAGTCTAATAACAATAACATATTAAATGAGTAATAAAGTAATAAAAGATTAAATAACTCACCAGTTAAGAAGAAGCAGAAAAGGAATCTAACAATGTAGCAATTGTCACCAACAGAAGCAAACAATCGAGGATTTCTGGCGTTGGCTTCCAACCGGCCAGAAATCAAAGAACAGAATAATAACATTGTAGTTTGTTTATAATAATAAGAGTATTTTGAACTGTGGGACCCTTTAGAAATTAATAGGGGATGTGTTTAAATACTAATGAAATTGAATGCGTAAATATGGCAGTTAGAAAGGAAAGCAATTAACAGTCAATAAGCGAAGAAAAATTTAAAACCCTTATCTAGGCGAAACATACGAAATCGGCAGAAATAACATGTAAAGAGATGCATACAGACAGATAGACAGAGATTTTAAGAAAAATAATTAAGTAATCGAATAGATCTGGTTCGATGTTGAAGAGTCAAAACCCGAAATTTAAGGTGAGTAAAAATCGGCAAAAATAACAAAGAGAGTCACAATGAGACGTATATAGACATATAGACAGAAATATTAATGAAAAATAATTGAAGAAACGAACCAGATTTGGTTAGATCTAGAAAGATCTGAAACCCTAGATCTAGGGTAAATAGAAAATCAGAGAGTCATACCGTAAAAGGACTAGAACGAACATAGACGGAAAAAAGGTCAAGGACCTGAACCAGTTTTGGTTCGAAATTAAAGGGGTTTTCTTGCCATGTTAGGTGAGTAATTATGTGATGCCATAAACGGATAACCAGTAGTGAGAGGTGGTCAATAAGGTAAGGAAATCATTGTTTGATTCCATTTTTGGGTAGGAATCGGAGGGATAATAGGTTGACGGCTCTATGGTTTCACAGAGGAGATGAGAGAGATGAAAGGATACATAGGCAGCAGGCAAGGGTGAATGGCTAGGGCTTGGTGGGATTAGGTTAATTAAAAGATGGATAAGGGATGTGGGCCGTTGATCTTGAAAGATCAACGACTTGTTTAAAAGTGACTGGGGATGGTTATAATAGGCGGGTACCGACCGGGTTGTGGGGATTGGGTTGATTGATATGGGCTAGTGTATAGGGTATTGGGATGGTTTGGGTAGTTTAGGTTTGAAATTTAATTGAAAATTGGGGCAAAATTTTAAATACCCAATTTATTAAAAAAAATAATTTATAAAAATAATAAATAGATAACAAAAATATAATTTTGCATAAAAATGATTTAAAAAAATTATTTAACACTATAAAAATATAAAAGGTTATTTTTTGCATAAATAAAGTAGTTATAAGCATGTGTAGGCTATTTTTGCTAAATGTGCAATTAGCCTTAAAAATGCAAATGTAATTATAAAAAAAATACATTACAAATATTTACACATTATGTTGATATAAATTATAAACATAGATGATTAAATCATTGTAGAAAAATAATACGAAGGATAATTATTTAATATTTATATAATGAAAATTGCATAAATAAATTGATTTAAAGCTTTAAAAATTATGGAGAATTATGAAAAATACTTGTACAGGTTTGTAAATTAAATGATGATGCAAATATGCTACTTTGAAAGTATTATGTATTTTTTAAAAATATGAGGGAAAATTGGGTATCAATAGGGAGGCTTCAGCCTCGATCATTTTGTAGTACTGAGTCGGAGGATGCCCAAGGTTTCTTGGGCAACTGCCAGCGGATTCTTCGTACAACAAGTATTTTGGACACCATTGGTGTCTCATTCACTACTTTTCAGTTCGCAGGGGCTACATTCTGATGGTGGGAGGCTTATGAGAGGCATATGCCGGTCGGTGCAGCACCACATGGTAGGAGTTCTTCGCTCTCTTCTTGGAGAAGTTCGTGCCACAGTCTCACAGAAAGGAGATGCACGTACAGTTTGAGCAGTTACATCAGGATGGAACGTCTGTGACACAGTATGAGATAAGGTTTTCTGAGTTAGCTCGTCACACATTTTGGTTGGTCTTCACTTATAGGGAGAGGATTAGGAGGTTCATCGATGGCCTTACATCAGTTGTAGTTGCTTATGACTCAAGATAGGATATCTGGTGCTACTTTTGATGAGGTGGTCGATATTGCTCAGCAAATAGAGATGGTCCGCAATCAGGAGCAGGGTGAGAGGGAGGCCAAAAGGCCTCGTTGGTTGAGTGCTTACGACGGTGTTCCTTCTTGGAGTCAGCTCAACCACGGCCAGGTCGTCCTTATAGGTATTCTCAAATGGCTTATCCAGTTCAACGTGGTGCATCATCTGGCCATGGTTCATACCGTTCTCATCAGGGTCAGTCATCTCTTAATGCCCTTCCAGCTCAGAATTCATCCCTTGATCCATCGGGTCAGGGTTCATCTATATCGGGTCCTTCTAGAAGTTATCTCGGTGCTTGGGACTCCCTTGAGTCCCCACCGCCATTGTCAGATTGGGGTTGCTATGATTGTGGAGAGCTTGGTCATATCAAGAGATATTGTCCCTACCTTGCGAGAGGTCCAGCCCAGCAGAGGAGTCAGACTACGACTTCACCACCCGCACAGCAAGCTCGGGGTGGGGCACAGTCAGCTAGGGGCCGCCCAATAGGGGGAGGCCGATCAGGTGGAGGCCAGGCCCGATTCTATGCAATTCCCACCAGACCAGATGTTGTTTATTTAGATGCAATGACCACATGTATTGTCTCAGTATGCCACAAGGATGCCTTTGTATTATTTGATCCTGGTTCCACTTATTCGTATGTCTCATCGTATTTTGCTCATTATCTGGATATGCCCTGTGAGTCCTTAGTTTTATTTGTTCATGTATCTACGCCAATGGGTGATACTATTATTGTGGATCGTGTATATCGACCGTCTGTAGTGACTATTGGTGAATTGAATACTAGAGTTGATCTCTTATTGCTTAGTATGGTGGACTTTGACGTAATTTTGGGTATGGGTTGGCTGTGTCTATGTCATGCTATTCTATATTGTTACTCTAAGACCGTGACATTGGCAATGACAGGGTCTCCAAGGATTGAGTGGAGAGATTCTCTAGACTACGCTCCCAGTAGAGTGATTTCATATTTGAAGGCCCATCGGATGATTAGGAAGGGCTGCTTATCTTATTTGGCCTTTGTGAGGGGTGTTGGTGTTGATACCCCTACTATTGATTCTGTTCCATTAGTACAAGAGTTTTCTAATGTGTTTCCTGCAGACTTACCGGGCATGCTGCCCGACAGGGATATTGACTTTGGTATTAACATGGTGTCGCACACTCAACCCATTTCTATTCCACCATATCGCATGGCACCAACTGAGTTGAATGAATTGAAGGAGCAGCTTTAGGAACTCCTTGATAAGGGGTTTATTAGGCCTGGTGTGTCACCTTGGGATGCACCGATGTTGTTTGTGAAAAGGTATGATGGTACTATGAGGATGTGCATTGATTATAGGCACCTGAACAAAGTCACAATCAAGAACAAGTATCCTTTGCCATGTATTTGATGATCTATTTGACAAGATTCAGGGAGCGAGGGTGTTCTCCAAGATTGAATTGAGGTCTAGGTATCACCAGTTGAATATGGGGCTCGGATATTCTAAAGACAACATTCGGGATCTGTTATGGTCATTACGAGTTCCTTGTGTTGTCTTTTGGGCTGACCAATATCCAAGAAGTGTTCATGCATCTGATGAATAATGTGTTCCAGCCTTATATCGACTCATTTGTCATAGTGTTCATTGATGATATCTTGGTGTACTCTCATATCGAGGAGGAGCATCCCCAACATTTGAGGATTGTGTTGCAACGATGGGGGAGGAGAAGGTTTATGCCAAGTTCTCCAAGTGTGTGTTTTGTCTTAGTTCAACGGCATTCTTGGTGTTGATACCCAATTTTTTTATATATATTTCAAAAATACACATATACCATCAAAATAGTGCATGAGCATCAACTAGTATTTTTCCATAATTTTCTGTAATTTTAAAGGATTTTTAATTAATTTATTCTAGCATTTTATTATCTAAATAATTACTAATTTCATTACAAATTATTTTATAATAATTTTGTTACTTAATTTTATCATTTATAGTTATATTAAGCTTTAATCATTTTATTCATAATTATATTTACATCTTTAGGTTATAATTGCAATAACTTTTCAATAATAGCCCATGCATGCATAATTACTTTGTTTACACGGAAAATGACTTTTTATATTTTTATAATGTTAAGTAATTATTTTAAATCATTTTCATATACAAATAAAATTTTTCATCATTTATTAATTATTTTATAAATTATTTTATTAATTTAAGTGGGTATTAAAAACATAGCCCTTTTTATTAAATTTTACGGACCAGCCCAATACCCAAACTCTCCTAACCCATAAGCCAATACCCAAACTCAACTACCCTACCCATGCCCGACTCATTAACTTGCCCCACCTAAAATAGCCAATCCTGAGATCAACGACCCTAAACCTTCACCTTTTTTTTAATTAACAAAACGCCCCTAAACCCTACCTCATTTCTTCCAACCCGCCGCCTTTGGATCCTCCAATCTCCTCTCTTCTCTCTCACCCCTTAAACCCTAGCCTCGTCGTCTCACATCCCTCTTGAATCATGGGATTTTCCTTAAATTCCATGCCTTATTTGGCTTCGTCTCTTTACTGGTTTTACGATTCTTCAGTTACTTGATGCGAATCTTAAGAGACTCGAATCAAATCTGGTTCAAAGTCTCCCATATCTGGGTTATTTCATATATGTTCACTCTGATACCTGTGAGTACGAATCTTTTCATATTTTATGGTTTCAAATCTCTGGTTTAATCCAGATTTGATTCACTTATGTTTATTTTTTCTATGAACCTTGCTATTTTCTGGATAAATCTGCTTAGATCTTGTTAGATCTGAAACGATTTAATGTTTGTTTTAGTATTTCCCCTTTAAAATTTTGATATTTCTGTTTCTTACTACTTTTATTATTTTATGACCGATTTTTACTTTAAAACTAGTGTTTTGGTTCTAACGGATTTTTGCAAGAAAATGTTTTAACATTTAAAAGTTTCATCCCTGGTTTTCTTATTTACTTTTCGACAGATTCTTACTTCATTTAATTAGTTCCATTTATATGTATTTCTTACGATTTCGATTATTTGACTATTTATCCTACTGTTTATGCCCGTGTACCTTTAACTCTTTCAATTAAGTGTTAATTAATTTTACTTACCTAAATTGGGTTTTGAAATCAGCTTTCCTTTAGTACCAGTATTTCCTTATTAAGATTTTACATGTTCTTACCTTATTTATGTGATTTATTAGTCGTACTACTTTACTTAATTCCCTTACTGGCCGTATTTTTATGCTTTGATTATGGAACTGACTTCTAATTGATTCTGGAACTATTTCCTTACCGTATTTGATCTGGTACTTGATTACTGATTGATTCCATATAATGTTTTCCCTAAATTAAAATGGTACTAGCCTGATTTTATGCTATTTTGAACTGTTAATGGATTGGAGCCGACTTCTAATTGATTCTGGAACTATTTCCTTACCTTATTTGATCTGGTACTTGACTACTGACTGATTCCCTATAATGCTTTCCCTAAATTAAGTAATATTAGCCTTATTTTATGCTATTTTGTCTTGTTAATTGATTGAAGTCGACTCTAATTGATTTTGAAGTTATTCTCATGCCTTATTTGTGTAGGATTAATTCAGTGCCTTATTTGTCTATCTCATTGAGACTATTTAAACCCCTTTGGACACACAGTCGAATCATGCTATTCTCACAAAAACCTAAGTTCTCTTTGTTTTCTCTTGCTCTGATTTTGTACTGAGTTGTTATTATTCTGGGAAGTAGCTGCTATTGCACCTTTACTTGCTTTCTTCTCAACTTGTATTCCCTAACCTTTGCAATTACAGTCTCTATGCTTTGTTTGACTAGCCTGTTTCAATTCCTAGCATGATTTTGTTCTTTCTATGACAACTTGATGATATTGTTAACTTAAGGCTAAGTTATTTCAAATAGCATGAGTCCTCTCCTAAGATTCAGGTCTAGTCTACTTTCTTGCAAGATACTGTAATCATGTGATCACTTGTCTGTTAATGAACTCATATGTCATGTCTGTTTAATTCAAATTTTGGGCCTAATTGCTTATGTGTTTTAGCCATTAGTATTTTAAATACTAACATGAATACTTACCTAATGACATGCCAATCTGCTTGAACTATGTGTTGAACATGGATTCTATTTGTTTCTTGGTGTAGTTCTATTTGCAATCTTGTAATCTGAATCTGTTTGCATTTGAAAACTAAGCTATTTCTAAAATATGCCCCCCTACCTTTACCCTTTATGCAATAGTTTGTTCCAAACCCCTTACTCTTAGTTATTTATGTTCCTATCACCCCTAGTGTGAGCACTGCCTAGAGTCCTTGAGACTTCTTTGAACTCTGACACATTGGGGCTGGTTTTCCAATCTTTTATGAGTTGCCTTCTGAATATGGTTCTGGTGTGAGCATTGCCCCGGGTCCTTGAGGCCCTTGGGAACTTGACACACTGGAAGCCTGATTTTTAATGTGCCATGGATGGATCATTAGTATACTCCAAAGTTGCTATGTTGGAAAGCCTGGTTCCCAGGTTTGTATTGGGTTTAGGAAGGCTCCCTATGGTGTAATGGATACTATTATGTAATTTATTTATTCTCGGTTGTAATATTTTTTATAATAGCAAATTTGGGGTTGATTAGTGAAAGCTGGGGGTTTTCCTTCTACTTTTTTGTTAAACTTGGGTAGAAATCCTGCCTATAGGTTTAAGTATGTTGATCAAGTTATGTGATTGCTAATACTTGTTTAGAGATCCTGCCTATGTGAATTCCTTTATTGTTTAGTTCTGTACTTTTAAACTCACGTATTAGAGATCCGTATTGTAGGCCTTTCGTTAATTCTGCATTGGAATTCCTATGACCCACACATTTTAAACTCCAACGTGCATTACTGACCATGTCAATAGGATTCTGTTTGTTTGAAATAATAAACTTTCTAGCAATCTGTTCAAAATTCGGCCTACATACAATTAATAGAGATCATGCTTATAGGAAATAAAAATCAGTTCAAACTTGGAATTCATGCCTATAGGATTTAAACTAATAGATATTATGCCTATAGGGTGAAATTAGTTTTCAAACCTAGAAATCATGTCCATGGGAGTTTAAATCAATTATGTAGTTAGAAACCATGCCTATAGGAAGTAAGGATCAGTCACAACTTAGAAATCATGCCTATAGGGGTTTAAATCAATTCTTCAATTAGCAAGCATGCCTATAGGACTTAAAAGGAACAAAACATGTCTTTATGTGTTAAAATCAGTAGTTGACTTAGAAACCATGTAATAGGTTTATAGTAAACTCATAGAAACCCTGCCTATAGGTTTCCGTTAACCAGTTTTGAGTTCGACCAATTCTGGCTATCACTTAGGCAAATCTGTAAGGGTTGTTAATGATTCTAGGCCTAAAAACTGTGACAATTTGCTGTCTGGAAGTGCCCAGATTCATGCTTAATAAAATCACTAGGAAAACAAATAGGTCTCAATGATCGCTTTTAATAAAAACTGCTTCTTTACATTCTGTTTCTGCTCATATATTTATCCTACTTATAGGATTCTAAAATTAACAAAGTTTGCTGATTCAATGGCGTGCATTTGTTGCTTACGTGTGGAGGTCACTGTGAGCCCTTATTTGTTTCCTTACGTGAAAGTCCTATTTATATTTGTTTGTCGCCTAGATTTTGTCATTTTTAAGTAATATATGTCAGTCTAAAACCACCGTAAATATAGGTCCTAATACCTCCAGGGCCATAGGCAAGGGGCGGGTAGTGCACGCATAAGGAACGAGTTAGAAGATATTAGAACGCTTAGGTAACAACTTAAAGATAGTAATTGGGTAGTAAAAGAGATGATAGTCCGTGCGCTAATTCTATGAGTAACACCCCAACTTGGGGAAGTTACAAAATATTGAATGGAATGATCTTATAGGCTAAAAAACCTAGGACCCCCCTTTTAATCTCATTTATAGTAACTTGTATTGTCCAAATTGTTTTCCTCTCCTTTTAGACTAATTCTCTTAATTTAAGTTCGGCCGGGATTCACGGTTGTGGTCCTAGAGGGGTGCCTAACACCTTCCCCCCGAGGTAATTTGAGCCCTTACCCGATCTCTGGTGATGCAAACTGGTTTATGAGTTAATTTCTCTAGGTTCCCTAACGCACAGTAATCTGTTATGTGGCGACTCTTCCAATCCCTTACCCGAACCCAAAAAAGAAGAAATTGTCCCGGAAATGTCGAAACCCGATTTCGTGAGAAAAAAGGGGCGTGAGAGCATGACGACTGTGCTGGGGATATTTCTAGGATCTTACCATAACGAACCTAATTTTTTGTGAATTAGTCTTTAAACATGTCTTTATTATTCCGCCAATACTTGCATATCCCTTCCCCTTCCCACTTTATGTGTATTTATTTGCCTATCTTTAGTTATTTACGATTTCTCTCTCTTGTTTTATTACTCTTTACTATGGAAACTGACTTGTCTCTTTGTTTCCTTTCTTCAATGCCTTTACAATTATTAAATACCGCATTTTATCATTTTTCATCGTGCAAATACTTGACAATGTGTTATTTTATTTTTTTTAATAAATCATGCTCAACATCATATTCCACTAGTGCGTAATTAATACCATAGCATTGCTTGATGAGTGTTTGCGCTCTTCCTATATCAACCTATTTGAATTTGGAAAGGCTTATTTGCGATAAACTAGTCGATCAGCGGTGCAGTCGACGCTTCCGTGCCTTTTCCTCTCAAATCGTCCGCTTGAGGGTACCAGTCTAGACTTCTATAGAAACTTTACTCTGATTATAATTGCACATGCATCATGGTCAAACCTAGCCTAGGTTAATATGTTGTCCACATAATAACCCTTTAAGAAAAGCCTTGTCCAAAGTCCACCAGGGTTTCCATAATCCCAACGGACGCAACCACGATCCGTTCATTAATTTGAAGAACTAAATGCAAATATGATAATCGTTAATGTATAAATAGTCGAATCTGGAGGGGGAAAGAGTCTAACTCTATTTGTTTTGCAAAAAATGAGGCACGAAGTCCACAGGTTCGGCATGGTCTATGAGATACCACTATTGTTGCTAGATTGGTGGGAAGACCTTCCATCAAGTGATAAAAATCATGTGAAAAGAGTCCTTGGAAACCTACCTTCCTTAGATATCCAACCAAATAACATGTTGATTGAAGTTGCTACTATGTTATGGGACAAAGAAAGGGCCGTATTCCATTTTGGCAACATAGGAATGACCCCTCTTTTGGAGGAAATAGGGGGATTCACTGGACTACCTTGGGACAATACCGGTTTATTGGTGCCGGAAAATCGCACTCCCAGAGGGTTTCTAAAAATGATGGGTTTGAAAAAGAATGACGACTTGGCGTGTCTAAAGAAGTCCTATGTGCCCTTTGACTTCCTTTATGAACGATAAGGTTACAGCAAATCCTACCGTATCTTCCATGACGAGTTCTCCATCACTTCCTTGGGTTGGATTCATCGCAGGGTTTTTGTGTTCATCGTCTGCTTCTTGGGTATGATAGTGTTTCCGGGAAAAAAGGACAGAATTCACACCAGACTGGCCATGGTAACCAAAGCTTTAATGGGAGGAATCGAGGGACATACATATACTATTGTCCCTATGATTATAGGAGACGTATATCGGGCCTTGGATCGCTGCCAGAAGGGGTTCAAACACTTCGAGGGTTGTAATTTCCTACTACAAATGTGGTTGCTAGAACATTTCCAGAGAGGTCAATACCGCCAAGAGTTTCCACGAAGGTCGTGGAACGATCAGATAAATTTTCATCACCCCAAGAGAATGACCTTTATCCCATATAAGTTTGCTCAACCGGAGAGTGCTATGGAATGGGTGCAATTTTTTGACAACTTGATTGAGGACCAGGTTCATTGGATGTTCGAGTGGTTCCCTACCAATGAGTTCATCATCCAATCTAGGGACGCTCCACACTTGGTATTGATCGGGTTAAGGGGTACACACCCCTATTGTAATGACCCGGCCGGTCGTTCTGTGAGATTTATCCCGTTTTCCCCATTTATGCTTTTTCATATATTGCTTAGCATTTTTATGTTGTGTTGGGTCTGTTGGTTTGGGTCCGGAGTGGTCATGGTGAGAATTGAGGCACTTAGTCCCTCAAAGTAGCCTAATAATTGAGAAAGTCAAATGATAGTTGAATTATTGGTGAACGACCTCAGAATGTGGATTTCATGGCCCGCATAGCTTCGTTATGTGATTTGGAACTTAGGAGTGTGTTCGGAATGAAGTTTTGATGTCTGGTGTGGAATAGGCTTGAATTGGAGAAAGTTAGTTTTTGGTGATTTCGGGTCGGCAGTGGAAAATAGGTTATCGGGGTCGGAATGGGATTTCGAAAGTTGGAACAGGTCCATAATATCACTTTGGGTATGTGTGCAAAATTGCAGGTCAATCGGAGGTGTTTTGGTTGGTTTCGGCACCGTTGGCGAAATTTGGAAGTTTCAAAGTTCATAGGCTTGAATTTGATGTAATTTTGGAGTTTTCATGTTGTTTTGGTGTTTCGGAGGCTCGACTAAGTTTGAATAATGCTATGGGGTGTGTTGGTATGTTTTGTTGGGTCCCCAAGGGGCACGGGATTGATTTCGGATGGTTGGTGCAGTTTTGAACTTAAGAAAATGCAGCAAATGGCTGTTGGTCTAAGTTTCTGGTGTTGGCCGCACCTGCGGATGGGTAGCCGCAGGTGCAAAGGGAGGCTAGGCAGAAGGAGTCTGCAGGTGCGAACAGTTGGCCGCAACTGCGAAGCCGCAGGTGCGGAGAAGAGACCGTAGGTGCGAGATTTGCTATGCAAAACAGTATAAAAAGAAGGCCTCCGTGAAATTTTAGTCATTAACCATTATTGCATGCGGTTGGAGCTCATTTGAAGAGAGACTTCGTGGGTTTTAAGTAGAGGTAAGTTCCCGGGTTATTAAAGTCGTTTTTGTGCTATGTTGTTCGGATTGGGCTTGTAAATTGAAGGATTTGGTAGAGAAAAAGGTTGGAAAAATGGGTGGAGGATTGGAAAATTATTTTGGCAGTTTGGATAGGCAATTGTGGTCCGATTGTTGTGTTTTTGGTATGAGTAGAATCTTGGGAGGACGAGGTTTTTAGTGATCTAAATTTTATCGAAGTCCGAGACGTGGGCCCGAGGCACGGGTTTGGCCGAATTTTGAGATTTTTGTATAAATGTATAGTTTTCGATTGGGTTGTGTTCCTTTGGTATATATTTGGTTTCGGAGCAATCGGGAGCCAATTTGAGGGGCAATAGCATGGAGGACTAGTATTGTGGCCCGGTAGAGGTAAGTAATGGTTATAAATATTATCCTGAGCATATGAAACCGCAGACTTCTTATTTTTGACAGATTTTAGAATGGCGCACATGTCGGATGACGAGTATGTGACGCGCACTGATTTTTGGATTGGAATTGGTCCTCTTCGGGGAAACTATTGAGTTGCGTATTTTATTCAAAACCTTATATTAAATTGTGTCCTAAATATTATTGCAATATTTGGGCTATAAGCCATGTTTGGGGCCTCATGCCGATCTGTTTAGACCCCTTGGGGATTTTTACTGCTATTTTTCTCACTATTTATTGATGGTTTCACTCAGTCACATTGTCCTTACTGTTTTCAAAACTCAACCTGATTTACACTACTTTGAGATTTAAAAATGATATTTTGGGTCGAGTACCCCGTTTTACTGATTCTCCCGAGGGGCTTTTGAGAGGTTCTACTGAGTGAGGCGAGGGCCTAATTGTGAGGATATGATACGCCACGAGGTGGATTGATATAAGCGCTTGGGATGAAGGAGCCCCTCTGGAGTCTGTACATACTCCCAGTGAGCGCAAGTACCTACTGAGTTCTGAGTGCTGAGTGCGGAGTGATTGGGTGGCATGAGTGACCGTGAGGTTGCCCGAAGGGTTCATACTTGTGACCATGTGATTTTTACTCGCCGTATCGTCCTATAAAAATCCCAATAAATCAATGGATTTTATGAATTTTTGTTGATTTTTCGGTAATTAATTGTGAATCACTTGCATTGTTTGTATATCCATGATTCATTTTTTCAAAATTATTAAAATTTCGCATTATCAAGGAATTATGAAGTTATTATCAATTAAATAATAGACGAACGATGAGTACCTAACGTAATATAGTCTTTAATAACTAATTACTATGAAAATTAATCATTTTTTATTCGATAAATCATAGATTTAATTAAGAATATATAATTGGATATTTTATTCTTAATAAATATGTAAATAGATGAAAAATAAGGTTTAAAATTAATTGCTAAATTTTTGGATTAAAGTAGAGTTTAATTTAATTAGAATAATTAAGCTAATTCGTTAAGAAAAAAACAAAATCGGACCTGGGCCAAGAAAGACCCAGGCCCAACCCCAATTTCTATACACTCGGACAGCCCAGCCCAAACCCCTTACACCCGGCCTGCCCAAACCCAGTACCCAAACGACGTCATTTAGCCTTCCATTCACCTCAATCGTTGGATCATTTTGATCCAACGGTCCGGAACTAACTACCTAACAAGTATTTAACTGTCCAAACCCCACCTCATACCCTCATTCGATCCGAAACCCAACCCCAACCTAAACCCTAGCCGCCCCCATCTGCTTCATCTCTCTGAACCTCTAACCTAAACCCTAGCCGCCCCTGAAACCCCACCGCCGTCCGGCCACCAGACCCCTCCAATCAACCCCAACTTCCCAACAGACGACCACCATCACCCCTCTGTCACCTCCCGTTATCAAGCCTCCTAAAAAACTGATAGATTTGCCTGGGTTTGATCTAAGAATCTGAAAACCCCCAAAATTTCTCCCCGGCCGATTTGATGACAACCAATGGTTCAGACCTTCATGGGTCAATTTCTCTTAACTAGAGCAATCGATTCATGAAGGTTTGATTCATTTTTTCAAACCCCCATCAGATCCGGTAAGGTCCAGTGACCCCCTTTCTCTTTCTCGGCCAAAAACCCCTTTTTACGGGTATCCCCTCTTCCCTTTTTAGCTGTTTTGGTGTTATTGGCATGAACCTGTCATGTTTTAGTTATTTTTATTGAAGATCTGTGTAGATCTGTTGTTTTCTTTCATTACCTTCCCCCACCTGTGTATATTTCTTCCTTGTCGTTTCAATTTTAAGTATATTTCATGACAGTCATATCTTGACTTTTTGTTCTTGTTAGTTAAGTAATTAGGTTTTCCCTGTTAATCATACTTCCTAATTTAGGTTTCGTCATTGACTGCATGTATGACTTTTCTGTCTTGATTCACATTATTTTCGATTTCGATTGATGTAGTACTTAACACATTATGCAATTTCGGACTGTTTTTGCAACCATGATTAATCATTTTTAGGTTTTCCTGTTAGTCACCATTGATTTACTAAAGGTTCTACTTGTTAGCTTTATTTGATTCATGCTTAGTTTTTTTTAGATTGCCTTCACTGTCGCTACTTCCCACCTTCAATTGATTGATTACTCTAATTCATCTTTTGAGTTTAGTGTAATCTGAGGATTAACAATCCACCCAGATTAATCGATTAAATAATAATCTAATTAGACAAATTATACACAACTAATTAAGTATACATTTGAACTAAAATACAGTATAACTGACCGAAGTCTAAGAAGTTTAAAATAATTGATTAATCTGAAATTAATCAACCCTTGATAAGGCAACAAAGTTTAGCTACTAATTAATTAAATTATAATAGAGTTACCTATTACCTAATTATTAACCTAACTTTCTTTAATCAAACTAAGATCCTAGAATGACCAAATAGTTTAAAAGTTCAGTTTCATAGGATTAATCACTCAATTGACTAAGAGTTAATAGATAAGCCTGATTACACCTAATGAAATTGTTTAAACCAATTAGTTCAATTAACTACTGATTTTAATTCAAATGGTAGTCAATTTGAGTTTAAATTAATTAGGCAATAAGGAATTAGTCACACTTAACTAGTAGGCTTAATTTTAAAAATCATCTAACAACATAGTCGATCTAAGTCCTAGATAACTAGTTAAGATCAATTAACTAAGTTTAAGAACGAATGATTCACTTAGTCTCACATTTAAATGATTCCAACTTCTTCAATCTAGAAATTAACTTAGGTAGCTTCTTAAAGTATGTAACTAAAAATAAAATCTGTTTAAAACAACTAGCTTGAGGGTAATGGACTAAAACAAATTCATTTAGTTTAATTAAATTAACCTAAGTTAAGAGAACTGGTTTGACTAACCTCCATTGAGTTTAATTAAGCTGTTGATTAAATGACTTAAACATAGTAAGTAGTATGAAAGCCAACTCTAGGCATTTAATCAACTAATCTTCGATTAATTAACTCAACCTTAGTTAAGAACAACTAGTTGTCACCCAAAGGGACCTAACTAGTGTTAGTTAGCTATAATTAAACAATAACCCAAGCAAGTCTAACCCTGGTTACCTAATGGTAATTTCAGAGACTTCAAGGGGCATATTAGGTATTGTAGGTCAAGAAATCAGATATTTAGGGTTAAAATAGTAATTTCAAAGAGGGAATAAGGGCTGGAATGTTCTGAAAATAGGCAGCTGTCCCAAAAGGATAAGGGTGACAGCTGCATTGGTACTATTTCCAGTTTATTGGATAAGGAATATGCTGAGCATATCCCATCCCAAATGCCCCTATATATACACACACTTTTTTACTACTAGAGGAGATTTTTGGACTCTTCTTTGAACCTTTTGGACTGGAAACTATAACTTTGACTACTAAAAGACTTGAAAAACATAAACAAAAAGGATTTGCAGTAGGAGTGGGAAACAATCTGAACTTAGGTTGTCTTGCAGCTGTGGTTTTCTTTCCTAAAGGACTTGGTTTTGTTGCTGCCTTGATTCAATCATTTGGTATTCAAAAATCATCTTTTCTTGGATTTCTTTACTGTGATTTTCTTGCTGCTCGTGGGTGCTGTTTGTTGCTGCTGGGTTTCTCTTCCTTTTTGCTGATTTCCATCTGCTTGACCTTTATTTGGTCAAGCTTTCTGTTGTGATCTTACTCTTAAAGGTATGTCAAATTGAGTTTTTTTTATGAAATATGAAGACCTGAAATCTGTTGTCTTTCCTCCATGAATCTGTATTTTTATTTGTTTAGACCTATTTCTGTATAAACTTATATGCATGTATGTAGAGTAACACATTATTTCTTTAGTTTTCTAATCTCTGAATTTTACATAAGCCTGTTTCATCTTAAAACTGTCTTTTATATGACTGTGCAATCAATGGTTGTGTTGGAAAACAGCATCAAAGGGCAATGAACTTAACCTCCAATGGTTAAGTTCATCCTATAAAGATGCTTAAATACTAGTCTGGTTTAGGTTTTAAATATCTAGATATTGTTATGAAACAGCACTAGGGTAGATGAATTTGACCCTCTATAATGGTCAAATTCACCCCATATTAGGTGCTTAAACAGCAGTTTGTCACCCCTTAAGGGTACAAAAATGGGTAACCAACAGTGGCTTGAGAGTAGGGAATCTGAACCCTTCAAATGGTCAGATTCACCTTCTCCAAAATGCAAATTAAAAATCACAGAACAATTATGAGATGAATAGGACCTCTATGGAGTTGAATCTGACCCCTTTCTATGGTCAGATTCAGTCCATAAAAGGGAAGAACCTATTCTGTCAAAAATGATGTAAGAACATCATCAAGGTCGGGTCAAACCCCTTTATGGTATGACTCATTCTGCGAATGCTTAAGAACCTATTGGTATTACTGTCCAAGCAGAAATGTTGGACTTATAGTTAAAATGCTCTTATTTGTGTCCTCTTGGTCATTAAAGGGACCTAGTAAGAAAGTGTCTATGGAGATCTAAACTTAGGTTAGTGTGGCATTATGAGATGGAAAGTATGACCCATTCATGGTCAGATTCACCCAATAATAATGCATAAACAGTTGTAGAGTAATTAGATTATCGTTAAAAAGGTATTAAGACATGAATCTGAACCCAATAAATGGTCAGAATTATGCTTAAGAAACGCCTAAGGAATGTGTTTATTAAGTTAGTCGTCCGGTGACTAAGAAAATAGCCAGAAGAATATGGATTATCAGCTCGCACAAGAGCAGCGATGAATCTACACAATTCTTTTGTGGTTATCTTTACATTTATTAATGGGAATGTACAGTAGAAAACAAGGATATGATATATTAGTTTTCTTCTGCATCAGCTGTAAAGAATGGACTGAACTGAAATTACAATTGGTTTATGTCTTTTCTATTTCATAAAACTAAGTTAGCTTTTCATTTTAATAATTACTTTCATCATATGTTTATGGTCAAAAACCCCTTCCTTTTTTTTCTTGTAAAACCTCAATATAAATGTGTGATTAAAAGAGCTCATCTTGAGAACTCCAGATTTGAAAGAAAATACTTGCTTTTCTCCACAAAAATTCCTGCGATTTTACAAAAGATCACAAAAAAGGAAAAATCTTAGCTTTCGTCTCCAAAACAAACTGTCTGATGAATAGGTATAAAGTTTATTGTTGAAAGGCGCTCGTATGAAGCTTGTAAACACCTTATATCCGTTAAATCTTAAGAAAAAATACAAATGGAAATCTGCCTCTTCCATTAGCCTTATATGTTCTGAAATTTTCCGAGTTTGCAATACTGTAACGTGTGCAAAAACCGTCAAACAAAGTTCAGTAGATATAAAATTAAATAGCATAAATATAAGTCGTTTAGGAATCAATTAAAGACCGCACCATAGTTATATATGCTCATTTGACTGTTTAAATAAATGATTTGCAAATTAATATTTTGACTTTCTCTATATGATGGCATGACTTTCTTTATAGATGCATAGTTTCCTATCCTTTTTTTGTAAACTAGCCACAATTAGGATTGGCCAAAAGAGTTGAAACAATCTGGGGCTAAAATATGGCCATAGCCCGAAGCATGTTGTCTTTAGACTAGTGAACATCATTTAGGTAATCTTTTTAGGAAAAATGATACTTTAGCTTGAAATTTGATAAAATCGAATGTTATACCAAAGTTACCTTAACCTACACTCGGGAGTGGCAACTCATGCCCCCGACCCCCTATTCCAAACAATAAATAAAATTGCACATAGCAATCACGGGTGCATTTCATGTAACGTGTTTGCAATGTGTGCAAAAACAAAGAAGTATACGCCATCGTAACTTGTCTAAGATAAATCCATAAACGTCCTAATTAATTTTTTTTTTAAAAAATAAAATTATTATTTCAAAAAATAGAAAAATCTAAAGAATAATCAAACATTGCCTCAAATGGGCAGTTTAAAATTGTCATGACCATAGTCTTGACTAACGTAATATACACTCGGGTGCGACAACTCATGTCCCTGTCTCCAACTTCGAAATTTAATAAAAATCACATGTTGTAATTGCGGGTGCATTTCATGTGGCGTAGTTATAATATGTCCCAAAAACAAATAAGTGCACGACATCGTGACTTATTTCAAGATAAATCCATAAATACTAAAAGCACAATAGGCAAAAAATATGTAAATAATCAGATAACTAGGCCAAATATTAATAGTTAAGCGACCGTGCTAGAACCACGGAACTCGGGAATGCCTAACACCTTCTCCCGGGTTAACATAATTCCTTACTCGGATTTCTGGTACGCAGACAACTTAAAACAGAGTCTAAATTTCCTCGGTTTGGGATTTCAACAAAACGGTGTCCCGGAACATCGTCCAAAATTCAGGTGGCGACTCTGAAAACTAAAATAAAATCCAAATCTGAATAATGTCACTTAAAGCGGAAAAAATCCCTTACTACCCTTCATTAATCCGGGGGTAGTGGAAAAAGGAGGTGTGACAATACTGGTGGCTGTGAGGTGCTGAGTGATGTTCTGCCCGAGGGGAAATTTATGATTCATGTTTTTGCCCGAGGGGATACTTATGATTTACTTCATTTTCATACTAAATCTTTCAGTCTGGAATTGTTGAAACTATACATTTTTAAAGGATTTTTCTGAGGTTGGTTTTAAGGCATGATGATTTCATATATCTATGTATATACTGTTGGAAAGAAAGGCTGTGTATATTGTGAATTGATGAAATTGATTTTTATGTGTTTTCTTGGCTCTTAGACTTAATTTATTTTCATTACCTACTGAGTTGGCGTACTCACATTACTCCATGCACCCCTGTGTGCAGATTCAGGTGCAGATACCGAGCATTAGCTATCTATTCCGTGCGGAGCCGAAGTGCGGGATATAGAGGTAGTTGTCCAGCGTCCACAGTATCTCTGTTTTCCCTTCTTGTTGTATCTAGCTCTTTATTCGGAGGTTGTGTATTATAATAATATACCTTTTTGGCTTATCTCTCTTAGATGCTCATGACATGTTGGCTCCGGGTTTTGGGATTGGTTGCACTGTTTATTGGCCTAATGTATTCAGTAAACTCTGTATATTTTATGAAATGCTTGAAATTTGTTGGGATTTGAAAGAAACTGTAAATATGTGATTATTGGCTAGCCTAGTTCCACGATAGGCGCCATCACGACCTGTTTAGGATTGGGGTCATGACAGTTTGGTATCAGAGCCTAGGTTACATATGACTCAACGGTCATGAGCAGGTTTAGTGGAGTCTTGCGGATCGGTATGGAGACGTCTGTACTTATCTTCGAGAGGCTGTCGAACTCTTGAGAAATATTTCTATCCTTCTTGAAATCTTTCGTGCTAATCTATTGATTCTTGAAATTTAAACTTACGTTGTTTCATTCTCTCACAGATGGTGAGGGCACGCAATACCGATCAGGGTGACCAGACACCAGCTAGACGAGCGAGAGGTCGAGGCCGCGGTTGAGGCCGTGGTAGAGGTAGGGGCCAGCCCGCGCAGCAGCCGAGATAGTACCACAGGATCCCCGTATCATTCAGGATCAGGTTCCCGCCGATGGTGTTCCAATGGGACAGGCTCAGGCACCGGCAGTGCCTATTATTATTCCGGATCTTCCGGAGACCCTGTCTCAGATATTAACAATGTGCACCAGTTTAGCTCAAGCAGTCACCATGTCTTCTACTGCCACCACAACTCAGGCTGGGGGAAGCAATCAGACTCCAGCTGCCCGGACACCTAAGTAGGCTGTACGGGTTATTCAGGAAACGGGAGCAGCGCCAGCTCAGCCAGTTGCTCTGGTCCAGGATTATGTGGTCCCTCCTATGCCTGAGGACGAGGAGCGCAGGTTGGAGAGGTTCAGCAGACTTACAGCATCCGACTTTCAGCGGTACAGAGGGCGAGGATGCCCAGTGGTTTCTAGATAAGTGCCAGAGGATACTACGTACTGCGGGTATTTTGGAAACCAATGGGGTCTCATTTGTTACATTTCAGTTTGTCGGTGCTGCCTTTACTTGGTGGGAGCCATTCGAGAGGCGTAGGCCAATTGGTTCAACACCTCTCACCTGGAAGCAGTTCTCCATGATCTTTTTGGAGAAGTATGTTCCTCATTCCTATAGAGAGTAGCGCAGGTAGTTTGAGCAACTGCGCCATGGAGAGTTGTCAGTTACTCAGTACGAGATGAGGTTCTTGGAGTTGGCTTGGAATTCTTATGAGATTGTCCCTACTGATAGGGAGAGGGTGAGGAGGTTTGTAGATGGTCTTATTTATCAGCTCCGGCTATTTATGACTCGAGAGAGAGTATCAGGTGCTTCATTCGAGCAGGTTGTTGACATAGCTCGAGATATTGAGTCTGTTCGCTGCCAGGAGCGGGAGGAGAGGGAGGCCAAGAGGCCTCGTGTATCGGGCAGTTCTAGTGGTGCTCCTTTCAGGGGGTCATTCATTCAGGCCTCCTCAGTCAGCCCGCCCAGCGTATAGTGGGGCATCTTCGAGGCATGGTCCCTATGGTTCTCAACCATGCCGTACTTCATTTGGTTCCCTCCCAGCTCAGGGTGTAGCTCGGGCACCACCAGTTCAGAGTTCTACTATGCATGAGTCTTCTAGTCTCCGTTTTGGTGCCAAGGTTTCTATCAGTCCCCGCCTCCTGCTCCAGGGAGTTGTTTTGAGTGTGGAGAGTTCTGGAACATGTGGAGGCAGTGTCCCCGCCGTCCCAGTGGTTCTTCTTAGCAGAGGGGCCAGCCCTCAACTTCAGCTCCAGTTACTTCACCACCCGCCCAGGCAGCTAGGGGTGGTAGTCAGTCAGCCAGAGGCCGCCCTAGAGGGGGAGGTCTAGCAGGGGGAGGTTAGGCCCGCATTTATGCATTCCCAGCCAAGCCTCAGATGCCGTGATCGCAGGTATTGTCTCAGTCTGTTGCCGAGATGCTTTGGCTTTTTTTGACCCTGGTTCTACATATTCCTATGTTTCTTCATATTTTGCCCGTTTTTTGGATATCCCCCGTGAGTCTCTAGTCACCTCTGTTCATGTGTCGACCCCGGTAGGCGATACTGTTGTTGTGGACCGTGTGAATTGGTCATGCGCGATATCTATTGGGGGTCTGGAGACCCGAGTGGACCTACTGTTACTCAGCATGGTCGATTTTGATGCGATATTAGGCATGGATTGGTTATCTCCGTGTCATGTTGTTCTTGATTGTCATGCTAAGACCGTGAGCTTAGCTATGCCAGGGTGTCCGAGGGTTTAGTAGAGAGGTTCTTCTGAGTATATGCCTAGCAGAGTGATTTCCTACATGAAGGCTCAGCGCATGGTTGAGAAAGGGTGTTTATCTTATCTGGCCTTTGTGAGGGATGTCAGTGATGAGACTCTCTCTATTGATTCGGTTCCTGTGGTCCGTGACTTCCCGGACGTGTTTCCTAAAGACCTGACAGGCATGCCACCTGACAGGGACATTGATTTTGGTATTGACTTGGTGTCAGGCACCCAGCCTATTTCTATTCCACCTTATCGTATGGCACCAGCGGAGCTAAAGGAATTGAAGGAGCAGCTTCAGGAACTCCTAGATAAGGGGTTCATTCGGCCTAGTGTGTCACCATGGGGTGCACCGGTGTTGTTCGTGAAGAAGAAGGATGGGTCTATGCGTATGTGTATTGATTATCGGCAGCTGAACAGAGTTACGGTGAAGAACCGGTATCCCTTACCTCGTATAGATGACTTGTTTGATCAGTTGCAAGGTGCCAGGGTATTTTACCATATTGACTTGCGTTCCGGTTATCATCAGTTTAAGATTCGGGGGCCAAACATCCCGAAGACTGCTTTCAGGACCAGATATGGTCATTATGAGTTCCTGGTTATGTCATTTGGGCTGACCACTGCCCCAGCTGCGTTCATGCAATTGATGAACAGTGTGTTTCAGCCTTATCTTGATTCTTTCGTCATTGTGTTCAATGATGAAATCCTACTTTACTCTCGTAGCTAGGAAAAGCATGCTCAACATTTGAGAGTTGTGTTACAGAGGTTGAGGGAGGAGAAGCTTTATGCAAAATTCTCCAAGTGTGAGTTTTGGCTTGGTTCCGTAGCTTTCTTGGGTCACGTGGTGTCTAGTGAGGGTATTCAGGTTGACCCGAAGAAGGTAGAGGCGGTGCAGAGTTGGCCCAGACCGTCCTCAACTACAGATATTAGGAGTTTCCTTAGTTTGGCGGGATATTACCGTCGCTTTGTGGAGGAATTCTCTTCTATTACTTCGCCTTTGACCAGATTGACCCAGAAGGGTGCTCCATTCAGATGGTCTGATGAGTTTGAGGAGAGATTTCAGAAGCACAAGTCAGCATTGACCACAACTTCGATATTAGTTTTGCCTACTGGTTCAGATTCTTAGTAGCTTGAACAAGATCTTCAGATAGAGCGAACCAAATCGAGCAAGCAAAGGCACGAACCAACCTCCCCAGAAAAACTCACAAATATTCTTTGGATGCAGGACTATGTCATCATGATAAACACCATCACAATGACACAATCTCTATGCATGAAACACGTTATCAGCTAAGAATACTCCACTCTTACCTCTCTATTTGCATGAGACTAAGCCCTGTCTCAATTCTTGCATGAGGTTAATCCCTGCCTTTCTATTTGCATAAGGCTAAGTACTGTCTTCTCCTTGCATGAGACTAATCCATGTCTCAATCCTTACGTGAGGCTAAGCCCTGCCTCTCTATTTGCATAAGACTAGGAATTGCCTTCTCCTTGCATGAGACTAAGCTTTGTCTCAATCCTTGCATGATTCTAAGTCCCGCTTCTCTATGCATAAGGCTAAGCAATGACTTCTCTTTGCATGAGACTAAGCCCTGTCTCAACCCTTGCATGAGGCTAATCCCTACCTCTCTATTTGCATAATACTAAGAAATGCCTTCTCTTTGCATGAGACTAAGCCCTGTCTCAATCCTTGCCTCTTTATTTGCATAAGGCTAAGCAGTGCCTTCTCTTTGCATGAGACTAAGCCCTGTCTCAACCCTTGCATGAGGCTAACCCCTGCCTCTCTATTTGCATTGGGCTAAGCACTGCCTTCTCTTTGCATGAGACTAAGCCATATCCCAATCATTTGCATGAGGCTAATCCCTGCCTCTCTATTTGCATGTAACGACCCGGTTGGCCATTTTAAGAATTAGCACCCTGATCCCTATTAACGCTTCTCCCATGTCTATTTATGTTATTGGAACTGGTCGGAGCATTGAGTGATGAAATCCGGGGTGATTTTTGACACATAGTCCATAAATGTGGAATTTAGCTTTAGAAATCTGGCCGTACCTAGAGCTGTGTGAAGACAGATCCGGAATGGAATTCCGTCGACTTCGTTAGCTCCTTTGGGTGATTTCAGGTTAGGAGCTTGTTCGGAATGTGTTTTCGAGGTCGGATGTGGATTTAGGCTTGAATTGGCAAAAGTTGGAATTTCGGCAATCTAGGTCGATAGGTGAGATTTTGATATCTGACTCAGAATTGAATTCTGAAAGCAACATCAGGTCCGTAATGTCATTTATGACCTGTGTGCAAAATGTGAGGTCATTCGGATGAGTTTAGACGTGTTTCGGCATCGGATGTGAAATAGAAATTTCCTATGTTCTTAGGCTATAATTTATGCATATTTGATGATTTTGATGTTATGATATATGTTTTTAAGGCTCGAACAAGTTTGAACAAGGTATTAGGGTTAGCTGGTAGGATTGATTGAACTCCCGAGGGCCTCGGGGTTGTTTCGTATGCCCAACGGGTGAGTTTGAGACTTTGAGAGCAGCTAAACCATTTTTGTTCTGGTGTCTCGCACCTGCGATGGTATTTCTGCAGGTGCGGACACACAGGTGCAAAGAGGGTGCACGCAGGTGCGAACAT
Source organism: Nicotiana knightiana (assembly GCA_005239525.1). Lineage (NCBI taxonomy): Eukaryota > Viridiplantae > Streptophyta > Magnoliopsida > Solanales > Solanaceae > Nicotiana > Nicotiana knightiana. Next base: position 124,182 of record ML383244.1, on the reverse strand, counting down.
AGCTTAGGCTGGCCCGACTCGCAGGAGCGAAAGAGTATCCGCAGGTGCGGAGCCGCACCTGCGACCCAGCCATCGCAGGTACGACCCCAGACCGATTAATGAGTTTCTGCACCTGCGATTGTGTTTCCGCAGGTCTGGCACCGCAGGTGCGATCCCAGTGTCGCAGGTGTGAAACATCTGGGTTGGTTATACCAAAAATCCGAGGGTTCGAAATTCATAATTCCAAAATCGATTGTCAGCTCGGAACTTGGCGATTTTCAGTGGGATTCGAAGAGGAGAATCAAAGGTAACATTTTCTAACCTTAATCCATTTTTATATCAATAATCTCTATCAATTTTCTCAACCTAATCAATGAAATTGGATGAAAACCCATGAAATTAGGATGAAATTTCCCCAAGTAGAAATTTGAGGATTAAGGGAGATTTAGACGTTGGATTTTGTTGATTCTTGTTCGAGTGGGTTCAGAGCGAATGGGTGTTTGAAAATATAAATTTTAACCCAATTCCGAGACGTGGGCCCGAGGGACTAATTGGGTGAATTTCCTAATTTCGCGTATTAGCTTCGAATTAATTAGCTATTTTGATTCATTAAAGTGTTATTTACATTATGTAATCGAATTTACTAGATTTGGGCCACCCGTAGTTAGATACTCGTGGAAAGAGTGTGGTATTGAGTTGATTAGCGCAGTCAAGGTAAGTGGCTTGACTAATTCTGTGTTGGGGACTTCCCCTTAAGTTTTTTTATACTGATTTTGTTACGTGGATGTCGTGTACGTGAGGTGACAAGTGCGTACATGTGTCATTGTTGCTAAAATCCTATTTTTACTTCCATGAAGTCACTCATTTTCATCCCTATATTACTGTTTCCTGTGTTAACTGAGTAGTTAGCTTAAGAGTAAGCATGCCTACCAGTCCTTACTTAATTACTCTTATGTGCTACTAGTTGCACCATGATTAGATAACTTTACTCTTTTCTTGCCTGTTGTTTTCCTGGGCTGTTTAATTAAAATGTATCTGACATACTTCTGCTTTGCATATTTAAATTGGGACTACGGACCGAGATCCGGGATCTTTCCCCTGTACTGCATTTCATATTTAAATTGGGACTATGGACCGAGATCCGGGAGCTTTCCCCCTGTACTAAAAAACATATTTAAATTGGGACTACGGATGGAGATCCGGGAACTTTCCCCTGTACTGCATATCATATTTAAATTGGGACTACGGACTGAGATTCGAGAGCCTTCCCCGTGTACCGCATTGCACATTTACTGTTGAGATATATGTTGTGCTCAGCAGGGCTCTCTTTCTGTTATTAAATCTTCCCGTTTCCATTAATCCTGTTTATCATTGCTTATCTATATTTCACAGTTTTAAATTGTATATTGACTTGTTTAAAAAACTCAGTAGGGTCTCAACCTGACCTCGTCACTACTTCACTGGGGTTAGGCTTGGCACTTATGGATTACCGAATGTGGAGTACTCACGCCCTTTCCTGCGCATGTTTTCCCTATGTGCAGATCCAGGTACCAGCACCCAGTATCATGGCTAGGAGTCGTTCTAGCAGTTTCCAGGAGACCGCGAGGTAATTCTGCCGCGTCCGCAGAATCCCACGAGTCCCCTTCTACTCTAGAATAGGCATAGAAGACTTATGTATTTTTCAACTGTTTCATTGTATAGAGCTACATTTAGTACAGAGCTTATGACTATAGTGACATTCTGGGTTTTGGGAAGTGAAAGTGTATATGCTGAGCAACTATGTTATATATACTTGAGTTCTTTTCTGTCTTTATTTTATTGATTCTATCATTTTCCGCAAATTTTAGGCTTACCTATTCATAGAGACTAGGTGCCGTCACGATACCTTTCGGAGGAAAAAAAGGGTCGTGACAAGTTGGTAACAAAGCGTCTAGGTTCATAGGAGTCACAAGTCACAAGCCGATTTATTAGAGTCTCTCGGATCGGTGTGGAGACGTCCGTATCTATCTTCGAGAGGCTATGTAACTGTTAAGAACGATCAAATTCTTTGGAATTCCTTATCGTGCTAGTTACTGTCCTCAAATTCTTAAACTCTATTCAATTCTTGCTTGCAGATGGTTCGTACCCGTACCGGACGTACTGATGACTAGACACCCGAGCCACCAGTCAGAGCCACCAGAGGCAGGGGCCGGGGTAGAGGATGAGCACGCGGTGTAACCTGAGCACCGGCTAGAGCAGAAGTAGGGGAGCCCCCAGCTTTAGTTGGAGGGGCACAGGAGGTCCCTATTGTTACTCCAGACCTCCAAGCAACATTGGCTCAGTTCTTGAGTGCCTTCAGTACTCTGTCTTAGGCGGGACTACTCCCGAAAGCTCAAGCTACATCCCAGGTAGGAGGAGGGACACAGAATCCCGCAGCCCGTACTCCTGAGCAGAGAGTTCATATCACAGGTTCCAGAGTATATTCCTTTGCCCCCAGCAGCTCCAACTCAGCATGAGGGTAGGATAGCTGTTCCTGAGGCAGAGCATCTCCGACTTGAGAGGTACAAGAAGTACCACCCACTTGATTTCAGCGGACTAGCTTCGGATGACGCCCTGGGTTTTCTTGAGGGGTTTCATCGCATTCTCCGCACTATGGGTATTGTGGAGACGAGTGAGGTTTCTTTCACTGCTTTCCTGCTCAGGGGAGCACCTTATCAGTGGTGGCGTGCTTTTGAGCTTAGTATCCCGGACGAGGCAGCTTCACTTACTTGGGCTCAGGTTTCCGATATTTTCTTACTTGAGTTTGTCCCTCAGAGCTTCAGGGATGCTTGGCGTGCGGAGTTTGAGCAGCTACGCTAGGGTACCATGACTGTGTCAAAGTATGCAGTCCGTTTCAGCGATTTGGCTCGCCATGCACCACCTTTTGTTGTCACTGTCAGAGAGAGGGTTCGACGCTTTATTGAGGGACTCCACCCCAGTATACAGACCAGCATGGCCAGAGAGCTGGAGACCGATATTGCTTACCAGCAGGCCGTGAGTATTGCCCAGAGGATTGAGACTATGTTACCCCGGGAAAGGGAAGAGAGAGAGGCTAAGAGGTCTCGAGAGACTGGTCATTTTTCAGGAGCCCATGCACCAGCAGCACGCTATGGTAGGGTTTTTGTGAGTCGCCCCGTTCATTCAACTCTCCCAACAACGAGACCTCAGGAGCCTTATTATGCACCACCAGTATCTCAGGCGCCTCCTGCTCGAGGTGGTATCACTGGCCAGTCCAGCAGGCCAGATCAGAGTCAGCAACGATCGCCACATTCTCCGAGGGGTTGCTTTGAGTGTGGTGACCCTCGTCATATGATCATATATTGCCCCAGAGCGAGGATTGGTGTACCACCTCAGACTTATCAGGGTGCACCACCTCGGACTTATCAGGCTCCACATCTTCCACCAGGTCCTCCAGCTATTCTTCCAGCCCTAGCTGCTACCCCACCACCTCAGGCAGCTCGAGGTGGATATCGGTGAGGTCGATGTCACCCTAGAGGGGGAGGCCAGAATAGGTACTATGCTCTTCCGGCCCGATCCGAGGCCATTGCTTCAGATTTAGTCATTACAGGTATTGTTCGCGTATGTCATAGGGATGCATCGGTATTATTTGACCCAGGCTCTACATATTCATATGTGTCTTCCTATTTTGCTTCACATTTGGGGATATCCCGGGATTCTTTGAGTTCCCCTGTTTATGTTTCTACTCCGGTGGGAGATTCTCTTGTTGTGGACCGTGTATATCGGTCATGTTTGATTGCTATCAGTGGTTTTGAGACCAAAGCTGATTTACTACTACTCAGTATGGTAGATTTCGATGTTCTATTGGGTATGGACTGGCTGTCCTCCTATTATGCTATTCTTGATTGTCACGCCAAGACCCTAACACTGTCTATGCCAGGATTTTCGAGGTTACAGTGGAGAGGTTCCTTAGAGTATACTCCCCGCCGAGTCATTTCTTTTCTTAAGGATCGGCGGATGGTTGAAAAGGGGTGTGATGCTTATTTGGCTTATGTGATAGATGTTAGTGCTGAGACCCCTACAGTTGAGTCAGTTCCAGTTGTCAGGGACTATTCTGATGTACTTTTAGCTGATCTTCCGGGTATGCCACCCGATAGAGACATTGATTTCGGCATTGACTTGTTGCCGGACACTCAGCCTATTTCAGGTCCTCTTTATCGCATGACTCATCTTGAGTTGAAGGAGCAGTTACATGATTTGCTTAAAAAGGGATTCATCAGGCTCAGCGTATCACCTTGGGGAGCTCCGGTATTATTTGTGTAGAAAAAAGATGGCTCGATGCGTATGTGTGTTGACTACCGGCAGCTGAATAAGGCGATAGTGAAGAACAAGTACCCATTGCCTCTCATTGATGATCTATTTGACCATTGCCTCGATTTGGTGAGCTTTTATATTTAGGTGAATAGCCACCAGATTCAAGCACACCCAATTCCAACTAGGCTAAAAATAATTACTCACCACTACCAATCCTTAAACAAATTCTGAAATTATCACTATGCAACTTCCAAACTCCTCTCATCTAATCCCTCCAAAACCACGGGATATTGATTCAACACAATCCATAATGGTGTCTGCCCCATCTATCCCAAGTTTTAAAAAAAATTTAAATATGATCGTTGATACAAATCTTGAAGGAAAATCTGAATTCCATAATGAAGGAAATGGAGATCAATCCATCCACCCAGATCAGGAGCAAAAACAAAAGGTTCAATTATCTCCAGAAGACCTCCAACGAATATATCATCCATGGAGATTTTCAACCATAATCAAGCTTCAAGGGAGAAGAATCCAACACCATATACTTAAAAGGAATATTCAAGAGTTGTGGAAAATTAAAGAAAATTTCCCTCTGATTGATCTAAAGTCGGATTACTACATTACAAAGTTTAATAATGAGGATAGTATGCTGAAAGCACTTCATAATGCTCCTTGGTTTATTTTTGGTCACTTTCTTTTAGTCCAAAAATGGGTTCCAAACTTCATTGCTTCGGAGGCAAGAATAACCCTAGCAGCCATTTGGATTCGACTGCCACAATTACCAACTGAATTCTATTATGGCACATTTTAAAAAAAGTTGGTAACAAAATTGGTAAATTATTAAAGATTGATGCATGTACATCCTCAGCCCTTAGAGGAACATATGTTAGGCTTTGCATTTAAATTCCACTAGAAGTGCCGGTATCCCCCTATGTTTTCATTGGCTAACACAAACAAGAAATCCCCTATGAGGGTGTTAATTTTTATGTAAAAAGTGTGGCAGACTAGGGCATTCAATGGCCAATTTTCAATATACAATACTAAGGACCACCATTACCAGTTCACAGGGAATTAAACCTAGAAACCAATCCAAAGACTGATAGATCTAAAGACAAAATGGAAGTTCTCTCTATCCTGCCCAAGGAAAATAACTGGCAAACGATTGTGTTCCCCAAGAAGAAGAAAACCAATTATAATACAAAGGTGATACACTCCACATCTAGTAAGTTTCATGACCCAATCACACCCCCTCCAGGTAACACTTAACCTCTTTCATTAAATGAGAATTCAATAGGAAGATCTCTCGTTCATAGTAATACAACTACTGTTATTTCTTCGTAAGTCCTTGGAAAAAATCAGCTAGCTAGGAAGTACATTGCTACTGGAAATAAGTTTGATGCATTGATTCCTCCACCAAAGCTAGATAAATTGGATAAAAAGAATCTTGATAATAATGAGTTAAACTGCATGGCTAATGATGTGGCACCTAACCAACCGATGGATGTCCAAACGGCTAACACAAAAGATAGCCAATTATATGACATGCAAACTAATAATTACTTGCCTAAGGCTAATGAAACCCTAAGTGACCCTATCAATAAGCATAATGATCTCTCTAAGACACGCCATCTTCCAAATGAACTCCTAATCACCCCTAATGATAAAAAAACCTCTTATATGGGTGATAACCTTCCTCTTCTAATTGATCTACACGTGTCCATGCAGCTCTTAAAAACTCACAAATAGCCAATGCAGCCAACTGCATTTCAACTACTAAATCTAACCAAAATCTTTTAAAATCCACTCCTCCAAGTAACTACAAAGATATGCAAGTAAATACTACAATAGTTAGCTAACCTTATCGTTAGGTGAACTCAACCCTTAAGAACTCAATACACTGTCTAAATATAAACCACCAACAATCCTTTAAAATGCCAGGGATCCTAGTCTCTCAGAGAAGGAGATATCGCCTAGTCCTAATATTGAGACACCAACATGCTCTAAACATAGAAAATCCATCTTTTTCCTCTAAACACTCCATCGAACAACCAAATATTATACATTAAACCCCCACTACCCCAAGACCATCAACCCCTCTCATGGGTGGAACAAGTACTAATGGGGCATGCAATATCATTTAATATGGTGTTGGATGGTCAAGAGACAGTCATTGCCCATCAGAACTCTCACTTCCTAGCCATATAGTGTCAGAGGGAATGCACATGGAAATGAACAATTACCTCAACCATGTGTGGATGAACAACATCCTTCATCCTCTTGCTCCATCGATGAACTTAAGTCAAGCTCAAGCCATGAGAAATCAATGGAACTTGACACACCACTTCAATCCCATCCAAAATCAAAATGTGCCAGTGGAACTTCCCTTTTTCACCCCCGGGGAAATCACAAACATGAACCCCATCTTCATGCCTTGGTCCATCCCAGTGGACAATGCACAAGTTCAGCCAAACCTCCACATGCAAACCCCTCCCCATGCAAATCCAGCTCAACAAAAAAACCCTCCAAATGTTCCACCACAAATGCCACAACCTGTTCCACTACCAGTACAACATCCAACTTCTCATGCTCAGCCCCCACTCAATGCACTAGAACTAGAAAATGTTCAAATGGATGAAGGAGAGGATATATACCTACTAGGGTCCGGACCAGTCCTAGAATTTTCAAGTCTCAACGAGGTAAAAGCGTTTCTTTTCAGGGATCTACTAGAGAATAGATATGTGCTCAGCTGCCCTCCAGCACTTTACAAGTGCTCAATTGATGTGAGGTCCCCTCAGGACCCAACAGTGGGGAACCATACAATGCTCTTAGTCCCTTTACTAAGGAGGAACCTAGTGCTGCAAGCTCAGATGGACAATGGTCCAACAAACAACAATGCAATGATGTTTAGGCCTACTAACATTATTATATGGAACATCCATGGAGGTACCAATGAGAAATTCAGGGTAAACTTTAGAGAAATGATAGATACGCATAGGCCATGCATGATTACGCTGTTGGAAACAAGAATGGAAAATCACATCTCCCACCTTAGTAATTTTGCTTTCTCTCAAATGATTGAGGTTCAAGTGATGGTCAATCTTGAGGCATGGTGATTCTCAGGGATTCTAGTGTTGTTAAGGTTCATAACTTTGTTAGGAGAAATCAAGAGATTCATGCCACTATTGAGGTACTCCCCTCTCATACTTCTTAGCTTTTTCCCTCTATTTATGGTAGCACTAAGATTGATAAAAGGCATGAGTTATGGAACAATATAGAAAATATTAATACTAGTTATAAGGATCTTTGGTTATTAGGGGGGACTATAACGATATCCTTAGTTAAAATGATAAGTTGGGGGTAACCCTATTAACTGTAGGCGTAGCAACTCTATTTGGAATAGCATAAACAATTGTCAACTACTAGACCTTGGTTATAAAGGGTGCAAATATACTTGGTCTAATCATAGGAAAAAATATAGGGGTTTAATTATGGATAAGCTAGATAGAATTTTTGTTAACAAGAATTGGTTATCTATATTTCCTAAAGCAATGGCCATACACCTTCCCAAAACCCATTCCGATCACAACCCTTTGTTACTTAATCTCTCCCCCAAAAATGTGAATCATTTTCACAAACCATTCCATCTAGAAACCATTTGATATAGACATCCGGACTTTATTAACTTAGTTAAACAATGTTGGTCAAATAATGACCTTATTGGTGCTCAAAATATCTTTAGAGATAAGGTCATCTTTTGGAAAAATCAAAATTTTGGTGATATTTTCAAAAAGTAAAAAAGGATACTTGCTAGACTAAGTGGAATCCAATCTTCACCTAATTACCAAATAAGTCATTTCTTACAAGACCTTGAATCAGAATTACAACATGAATATAACACTATTTTAAAAATGGAGCATGACTTCTGGAAACTAAAATCTAGAATAAATTGGTTAAATGAAGATTAGGAAAATACCAAGTACTATCATATCATGTCCTCTAATCGCAAATGTGGTAACACCATTATGTATTTCATTAATGAAAAAGGGGACTAGATCTATGAACCTAAACAAATTCTAGACCATACTCTCTCCTTCTTTAGGAATGCCTTTAAGACTTCCGAAATTTCCTCCCCTAACAACATTATCATAGGTAATTCCTCGGGCTTTAATAAGGTAGACCTAAGTAGCCTTGATAACCCTTTAAATAATAGGAAAACACCAAGGCGATATTTTCCTTTAAACCTTTTAAGGCTCCAGGCCCGGATGGCATTCATTCTTTTTTTATCAGAAATATTGGCATATCATTGGTGACTCCATAATAAAGTTCTGTCACAAGGTGTTCAAAACCCAATCTCTTCCTAGTGGAACCAATGATACATTTATTTGTCTCATTCCTAAGTTTCCCAATGCAAATAACCTTAAAAACTTTCGACCTATTGGTCTTTGTAATATCTCCTATAAGATAATTACTAAAATTATTGCAAATAGGATAAAACCCTTTCTTCATCACCTCATTAGTCCTATGAAATCTAGCTTTAATAAGAATAGAAGAGCCTGTGATAATGCCATTATCGTCCAGGAAATTATGAACAATCTTCGTAGAACAAAAAAATCCAACTTTGATATGATAATCAAATTAGATTTGGAGTAGGCTTTTGATAAAATGGAATGGTCTTTTGTATATAAGACTGTTAAATATTTCCAATTTCCTCCCAATTTATCTGGTCTTATCATGCATTTCATAAGTACTAGCTCTATGGAAATCCTAGTGAATGGTGCTAGAACAAATTATTTCCAACCGAGTATAGGTATTCGTCTGGGTGATCCCTTATCTCCCTGTAGTCATGCTTTGACTTGAACACTTATCTAGATTAATAAACCACCAAGTATACACTTTAAGATGGGATCCAATCTACTTTGGAAAAAAAGGCCCCTAATTTTCCATATTCTTTTTGTGGACTATATAACTCTAATGGGAAAATCAAACAAAAAAATAGGTTATTGCATAAAATCATGTATGTATTTTTTTTGTAATGAATCTGGGCAAGCCATAAACACTTCTAAATCAAGAATTTTCCTACCTAATTATTTTCCCCAAGACTTCAAGTTATTTCTAACAAGCCTCTTTGGTATAAAATCCACCAATAAATTTGGTAAGTACCTTGGCTTTCCAATACTCAATCACTCTCCCACAACTAAGGACTTCCACTTTATCATAGATAAAATGCAAAGCAAGTTGTCCCACTGGAAATACTCTTTCATAAATATGGCAAGTAGGACTACTCTAGATTCTAGTGCCTTAAGTGAAATCCCTACTCACTCTATGCAACACACACTTATCTGTCACAACCCTAAATCTCACTGTCGGGACCGTGATGGCGTCTAACATTAAACCCGCTAGACAAGCCAAAGTTCTGGTTAACATGCTTATTTCCTTATTATTAGGAATTTAACAAAAAAGCGATAAGCGAGAACAAGTTTAAATAACAATGCGGAAGCTATGAAATATAACATCTCGAGTATCTGATACTACAGAATTCGTAGTAACACCCCAGAACTGGTACCACAAATCCACAGATTGTCTAAGAATACTAAAAACAAAGTCTGAATAAGCAATACAATTGTCTTAGAAATACAAGAGAAGACAGAAAGAGAAGGAATGAGATAGGAGGTGACGCCAAGGCCTGCAGACGTCTGCAGGACTACATCAGTTTCGCTTGTGGACTGAAGGATACTCCCTCGATCACTGTCCATCGGGTCCGGGACCGTAATCTGAACAACATAATGAAGTGCAGGTGTAGCATCAGTACAACCGACCCCATGTATTGAGTAAGTGCCGAGCCTAACCTTGGCGAAGTACTGACGAGGCTAGGACACGACAAATAATAAACACGTATGTAATTCAAAAATATGTAACAGAAATAAAGGCAGGAAGTAAACAGTTAAGTAAAATTATGGGGAAAACATGCTGGGGTACAAAGGGGAAAAGACTTATTGAATAATAGAACAAGGAAACCGTCTAAGTATCAAAATAACAACAGAGAACAAACAAGCGCACAACATCAGCCTTCGTGCTTTAATCTCGTTCTCACCAAAACAAGCGCACGACATAACCCTTCATGCTTTTACCTCACAATATCATGGCACAGCATTATCCTTCGTGCATTATCTCTCATATCATGGCACAATATTATCCTTCGTGCATTATCTCTCATATCATGGAACGACATCACCCTTCGTGCTTTTAAAATCACAATATCAGCACGGCATTAACCTTCGTGATTTTAATATAAAATCATGGCACGGCATTACCCTTCGTGATTTATACTCTTCCTCACCCAAACAATAACCAGAACAACAATTTGGCAAGGAAGAACCACAATACAAACAATAATTTACAACATCCAGGCATGGGGACAATAACAGAAATATCACCGTCCTGGTAAGGGACAAAGCTATAACCAATCTCACTAAATGTACAACATAATCAAATAATCCTCAACTGAACAACTAATCAGCTGTGTTCACAACCAAGTATTTCCAACAATTGAATAATCCCCAAAATTAAATCTACTTCATAACACAGTGGATATCGAAGAAAAACACATATACCATAAGAAGTGACTCACGGGCATGCTTGACAACAAGGTATAGGTACTCGTCACCTCACCTATACATTGAACATGATAATAACACGTGGCACATATCACTCAACACCTATTACCTCAAGCTAAGGTTAGGCCAAACATTTACCTCGACTCCTAGAATCCAAATCAAGCCTCTAGCACTGCTTTTCCTTTCGAAACTGAGTCCGAATCAATAGTATCTAGACATAATTGACTCAATAACATCGATAAATGCTTAACAGTTCAATTCAAATTCTTAAATATAGAATTGGGCGAATTTGTCTTACGCGATCACGGCAGGCCTACTACGATCGCGTAGAGTACTAAACCTGGTCCATCGTGATCGAGACCAAGCGACCGCGTTCGCATAGAGGACTAGCTACCCAACCCCCAGCCCCACATTTGCAATACACGTTCGCGTGAGTCCCTTCGCGTTCGCGTAGAGCACTGCCCCCAGGCTCCGCAATCGCGACCAAGGCTCTGCGTTCGTGTAGGGTCAAATCCTGCCCCTACATATTTTCACATCGCGATCGCGTGACTTGCACCGCGATCGCAAAGGTTTAAGACGCAAACACCAGAAATCAGCATTTGACACAAGATTTTTCTAAGTTTTTGCACCCCCGACACCAACCTGAAACTCACCTGAGCCCACGACGCTCTAAACTAAATATACACACAACCTCAAAAACATACCACAGACTTATTCATGTAATAAAAACACCAAAATAACATCATAAACATCGAATTAAACCTCAAAATCAATGAAATTCCTTTAAACTTCCAAAACTTCTAAATTTCCATTTTCGATCCGAATCACGTAGAACTGAGTCAGTTTCCCACAAATTTTCACAGATAACACATAAAAGATATTGAACCTGTTTCGGGCTTCGGAACCAAGATACGAGCCCGATACCACATGTTTCACATCAAAGTTCATTTTCAAAAATATTTACATTTTTCAGAAAACAATTTTTCTTTAAAAATTCATTCATCAGACTTGGCACCTCGGAATTCTATTCCGGGCATACGCCCAATTCCCATATTTTTCTACGGACCCTCCGGAACCGTCAAATCACGGGCCTGGGTCCGTTTGCTAGAAATGTTGACCAAAGTCAACTTTACTCAAATAATTAATACAAAATCATTATCTTATTTTTTTTCCACTTAACGGCTTCCTGGCTACACGCCCGAGCTATGCACGCACATCAAGGTGAGATAAAAGGAAACTTTCACGGCCTCGAAACACATATTTAGCTAAAATTACACGGGATGACCCTTTTGGGTCATCACAATCTCCACCTCTAAAACAAACGTTCATCCTCGAACGGACATAGAATGGTACCTGAATCGGGGAAAAGATGGGGATATCGGCTCCGCATATCGGACTCGGACTCCTAGGTAGCTGCCTCAATAGGCTGGCCTCTCCACTGAACACGAAGCGAAGGATAACTCTTCGATCTCAGCTGATGAGTATGTCGAGCTAATATGGCTACCGGCTCCTCCTCATAAGTCAAATCCTTGTACAACTGGACACCGCTGAAGTAAAGCACATGAGAGGGATCGGTAATATACCTCCGAAGTATATACATGAAAAACAGGATGCACGGCTGATAAACTAGGTGGCAAGATAAATCTATAGGCCACCTCTCCTACCTTATCTAGAATCACAAATGGACCAATGTACCAAGGGCTTAACTTGCCCTTCTTCCCGAACCTCATCCCGCCCTTCATAGGTGACACTCTAAGGAATACCTAGCCCCTAATAATAAATGCTAAATCACGAACTCTGCAATCCGCATAACTCTTCTGCCTGGACTGGGCTGTACAAAGTCTATCCTGAATGATCTTCACCTTGTCCAAGGCGTCCTGGACTAACTCTGAACCCAACAATCTAGCCTCTCCCGGCTCGAACCACCCAACTGGCGACCGACACCGCCTACCATACAACGCCTCAAACGGAGCCATCTGAATGCTCGACTGATAGTTGTTGTTGTAGGAAAACTCATCTAAAGGCAAAAACTGGTCTCATGAACCTCCAAAATCAATGACACATGCTCGCAACATATCTTACAAAATCTGAATAGTACGCTCGGACTGTCCGTCCATCTAAGGATGAAATGATGTGCTCAAATCAACCTGTGTGCCCAACTCACGCTGAAATACTCTCCAGAAATGGGAGGTAAACTGAGTACCTCGGTCGAAAATAATGGACACGGGCACACCATGCAATCGAACAATCTCCCTCATGTAGATTTTTGCCAACTTCTCTGCTGAATACGAAACTGATACAGGAATGAAGTGTGCTGACTTGGTAAGCCTATCCAGAATGACCCACACCGCATCAAACGTCCTCTGAGTCTGTGGGAGCCCAACTACGAAATCCATGGTGATATGCTCCCACTTCCACTCGAGAAGCTCAATCTTCTGCATCAAACCACCGGGTCTCTAGTGCTCATACTTAACCTGCTGACAGTTCAAGCACCGAGCTACATATGCCACAGTGTCTTTCTTCATCCTCCGCCACCAATAATGCTGCCGCAAGTCCTGGTACATCTTTGCGGCGCCCGGATGAATGGAATAACAGGAACTATGGGCCTCCTGCAAGAACAACTCATGAATACCATCAACATCAGGCACACAAATACGACCATGCATCCTCAAGACTCCATCACCATCAACTGTAACCTGTTTGGCACCTCCGTGCCAGACCGTATCTCTAAGAACACATAAATGGCGATCATCATACTGCCTGTCCCGAATACGGTCATACAATGAATAACGGGCCACGGTATGGGACAAAACATGCCAGTCTAAGAAACCTCCAATCTCATGAACCAATTGGCCAAAGCCTAAACATCTAAAGCAAGTGATCGCTCCCCGACCGGTATATAAGCAAGACTACCCATACTGGTTGACTTCCGGCTCAAAGCATCGGCCACCGCATTGGCCTTCCCCGGATGATATAATATGGTAATGTCATAGTCCTTCAACACCTCTAACTATCTCCTCTGCCTTATATTCAACTCATTTTTCTTGAACAAATACTGCAAACTCTTATGATTCATGAACACCTCACATGGCACCCCATACAGATAATGCCTCCAAATCTTCAACGCATGAACAATAGCTGCTAACTCTAAATCATGAACTAGATAGTTCTTCTCATGAACCTTCAACTGACGTGAAACATAAGCTATAACCTTGCCATCCTGCATCAACAATGCACCAATTCCTACCTGTGAAGCATCATAATACACGGTATAAGGCCCTGAACCCGTGGGCAAAACTAACACCAGTGCCGTGGTCAAGGCTGTCTTGAGCTTCTGAATGCTCGCCTCACACTCATCTGACCACTTGAACGGGGCACCCTTCTGAGTCAACTTGGTCATCGGAGATGCAATAGATGAAAATCCCTCCACAAACCGGCGATAATAATCTGTTAAGCCCAAGAAACTCTGAATCTCTGTACCTGAGGTCGGTCGCATTCTGAAATGAGATATCAGTTCTTGTCTCCCTAACCATCTGAAGTCTAATAGGCTGAGCTAGACCCTCAATAAACCTCCTCACCCTTTCACGATCAGTGGGGAGTATCATGATAGCATGTCTGGCCAGATTGATGAACCTGGTCTCATACTATGTAACATTCATAATATCCCTGCCGGAGGCGCTCAAACTGCCTCCGAAGATCCTCCCTCTGAGTAACTGGAAGAAACTTCCCCAAGAATAACTCGGAGAACTGAGGCCCAAGTCAAAGGCGAAGACACAGCTGGTCTGGTCAAGTAGTAGCCCCTCCACCAAGTCTTGGCGGTACTAGAAAGATGGAATGTAGCAAAATCAACTCCATTGGACTCCACGATGCGCATGTTCCGAAGAACCTCATAGAAACTGTCCAAGAAATCATGGGGATCCTCTGATGGTGCACCAGTAAATGTAGTAGGAAATAGCTTGGTGAACCGATCCAATCTGCACAAAGTGTCGGCAAACATAGCTGCTCCCTCGACTGCCTGTTCCACAATACCCGGCTGAGCTGCTCCAGCTGTCTGAGGTGCTGGAGTTTGGAATTGAGAAGCTAGCTGCTCTGGTGTGTGGGTAGCAGGAGTCTGGGAACCTCCTCCAGCCTAAGAGACAGCTAGTGCAGTAGGAAGAAAACCGGCCTGAGCCACACTCTCCATAAGGCCCACTAAGCGGACCAGAGCCTCCTGAAGAACCGGGGTGGCAATGAACCCCTCTGGGACCTGAGCTGGTCCGACTGGAATTGTCTGGGAGGGAATCTCCTCAGTAACCTCCACCTGAGGATCCTCTACTGGGGCTGCTTCTTTGGGATGAACCCTGGCTCTGCCTCGGCATCTAGCACGGCCTCGACCTCTAATAGGAGCTGCAACGGGAGGATCGGGCTGCTGATCGGTAGATGAGGAAGCACGCGTTCTCCCCATCTGCAGGAGAAGAGAATAGAAACTCAGCTAGCATTAAGAACTCAAATCGCACGACAGAGAAGAAAAGATGTGAAGTTATTTCCTAACTTTGCAGCCTCTGGGGGATAAGTACAGATGTCTCCGTATCGACCCCTCAAACTCTACCAAGTTTGTCCGCGAATTGTGAGACTTAAGTTACCTAGAGCTCTGATACCAACTTGTCACGACCCGAAATTACACCGTCGGGACCGTGATGGCGTCTAACATTGAAGCGCTAGACAAGCCAACGTTCTGGTTAACATGCTTATTTCCTTATTATTAGGCATTTAATGAAAAAGCAATAAGCGAGAACAAGTTTAAATAACAATGCGGAAGCTATGAAATATAACATCTCGAGTATCTGATACTAAAAAATTCTTAGTAACACCCCAGAACTGGTACCACAGATCCACGGACTGTCTAAGAATACTAAAAACAAAGTCTGAATAAACAATACAATTGTATCAGAAATACAAGAGAAAACAAAAAGATAAGGAATGAGATAGAAGGTGACGCCAAGGCCTGCGAACGCCTGCAAGACTACCTCAGTGTCGCCTGTGGACTGAAGAATACTCCCTCGATCACTATCCACCAGGTCCGGTACCGTAATCTGCACAACATAAAGAAGTGCAGGTGTAGCATCAGTATAACCGACCCCATGTAATGAGTAAGTGCCTAGCCTAACCTCGGCGAAGTAGTGACGAGGCTAGGACACGACAAATAATAAACACCTATGTAATTAAAAAATATGTAACAAAAATAATGGCAGGAAGTAAACAGTTAAGTACAATTACGGGGAAAACATGTTGGGGGTACAAATCGGAAAAACACTTATTGAATAACAGAACAAGGAAACCATCTAAGTATCAAAATAACAACAGAGAACAAACAAGTGCACGGCATCACCCTTCGTGCTTTACTCTCATTCTCACCAAAACAAGCGCATGACATCACCCTTAGTGCTTTTACCTCACAATATCATGGCACGGCATTATCCTTCGTGCATTATCTCTCATACCATGGCACGGCATTATCCTTCGTGCATTATCTCTCATGACACGACATCACTCTTCGTGCTTTTAAAATCATAATATCGGCACAACATTAACCTTCGTGCTTTTGAATATAAAATCATGGCACGGCATCACCCTTCGTGCTTTACAATCTTACTCACCCAAACAATAACCAGTACAACAATTTGGCAAGGAAGAACCACAATACAAACCATGATTTACAACATCCCCGCAAGGGAACAGTAATAGAAATATCACCGTCCCGGCAAGGGACACAACTATAACCAATATCACTGAATGTACAACATAACCAAATAATCCTCAACCGAAAAACTAATCAACTCTGTTCACAACCAAGTATTTCCAACAATTTAATAATCCCCAAAATGAAATCTACTTCATAACACAGTGAATATCGAAGAAAAACACATATACCATAAGAAGTGACTCACTAGCATTCTTGACAACAAGGTATAGGTACTCGTCACCTTACCTATACATTGAACATGATAATAACACGTAGCACATATGACTCAACACGTATTCGCTCAAGCGAAGGTTAGGCCAAACACTTACCTCGACTCCAAGAATTCAAATCAAGCCTCTAGTACTGCTTTTCCCTTCGAACCCGACTCTAAATCAATAGTATCTAGACATAATTGACTCAATAACATCAATAAATGCTTAACAATTCAATTCAAATGCTTAAATATAGAATTCCCAACTTTCTTTCCAAAATTCCAAAAATTGACCCTGTACCCGCTTGGTCCAAACACGAGGTTCGGACCAAACCCCGATCACCCATTCCGCCACGAGCCCGAATATATAATTTGTTTTGAAATATGACCTCAAAACGAGGTCAAATTCCCAAATAATCAAAAAGCCCTAACTCTACCCAAAACCCCAATTTTCTACCCTAAATCACATGTTTTTAGGCCTGGAATCTAGTGTGTGTTAATGAAAATTAAAAAATAAACAAGGTTATAATTATTTACCTAAGAGGTTATGGTGATGAAGCTCTTCAAAAATCGCCTAAGGGGTGTGGAGAAGGAGGAGTTTATGAAAAATGGCTAAATTCCCGTATAAGTGTTATGTTTTGGGACAAAATAAATCACTGGGCGAATTTGTCTTACGCGATCGCGACAAGCCTACTAAGATCATGTAGAGTACTAAACTTGGTCCATCGCGATCACAACAAAGCGACCGCGTTCGCGTAGAGGACTAGCTACCCAGCCCCCATCCCCACATTTGCACTACACGTTCGCGTGAGTCCCTTCGCGTTCGCGTAGAG
>ML383244.1:0-105896 GCA_005239525.1 Nicotiana knightiana | reverse complement strand
AGTAGGGTAAATTCCTGCCCCTACCTATTTTCACATCGTGATCGCGAAGGTCTAAGACCTGAACACCAGAAACCAGCATTTGACACCAGATTTTTCTAAGTTTTTGCACCCCGACACCTACCCGAAACTCACCCGAGCCCTCGAGGCTCAAAACCAAATATACACACAACCTCAAAACATACCACAGAATTATTCATGTAATCAAAACACCAAAATAACATCATAAACATCGAATTAAACCTCAAAATCAATTAAATTCCTTTAAACATTCAAAACTTCTAAATTTTCCATTTTCGATCTGAATCACGTCAAACTGAGTCTGTTTCCCACCAAATTTCATAGATAACACATATAAAATATATCGAACCTGTACTGGGCTCCGGAACCAAGATACGAGCCCGATACCATAGGTTTCACATCAAATTTTATTTTCAAAAAACTTTATATTTTTCAAAAAACAAATTTTCTTTAAAAATTTATTCCTCGGAATTCAATTCCGGGCATACAACTAAGTCCCATATTTTCCTACGGACGCTCCAGGACCGTCAAATCACGGGTCCGGGTCCGTTTACTAGAAATGTTGACCAAAGTCAACTTTACTCAAATAATTAATACAAAATTATCACTTTATCAATTTTCCACTTAACGGTTTCCCGGCTACACGTCGGGGATGCGCACGCACGTCGAGGTGAGATAAAAGGAGCTTTCACAGCCTCAGAACACATATTTAGCTAAAATTACATGGGATTACCCTTTTGGGTCATCACATTCTCCCCCCTAAAATCTTAAAGAAGATAGATAAAATCCAAAGGGAATTTATCTGGCGACCCACTAGCAGAACTAAAAAACTTCACTTTATTAGCTGGCAAAAGG
Organism: Nicotiana knightiana; assembly: GCA_005239525.1. NCBI lineage: Eukaryota > Viridiplantae > Streptophyta > Magnoliopsida > Solanales > Solanaceae > Nicotiana > Nicotiana knightiana. Next base: position 105,023 of record ML383244.1, on the reverse strand, counting down.
TTACTAAGGATAAAGATGAGGGAGGGTTGAGTCTTCGGCCTGCTAAAGCTAAAAATTTAGTTCTACTCTCAAGTCTTTTTTGGAGACTACTAAAAAACCATAACACTCCCCGGGGCCACCTGATTATGGCAAAATATGCCACAAAAAAAAGCCATTACTAGCACCTCTTTCATTTGGAAATCTATCCTAAAAGGATGGGAAGTGTGCAACAAGGGTATTCTTTGGAATCCAACTAATAACTCTAGTATTAACATTTTGTATACCAATTGGATATTCAAAATCCCTTAGAAGCTCAATAGAAGGGCCTCTAAGCAGGAACGACCTAAGTCTTACTATAGGAAGCCTCATCAATAACAAGAAATGGAATATAAAAGATTTTTTCATTGATTTTCCCAGTTACATCCTTAACAATCATACCATTACCCCCCCCCCAATGAGGGGTCAAATATTGATAAAACTAGCTGGTGCCTCAACTCAAATGGTCTTTTTCCATCAAATCTTGCTTTAAACTCCTTTATGAAGATAATCAAACTTCCAAATATTTTGAGTGGATTTGGAACCTCCATTTTCCAAATAAAATAAAGTTCTTCCTTTTGCAATGCATACACAATCGTGTTCCTTGCCGGCTTGCTGAGCCTATCTAGCCAAAATAGGTATCAATATTGATGCTACCTGTACCATTTGTAAATCTGGGGTAGAGAACATCAAACACATTTTTATTAATTGTCCAGTCTCTAATCGTCTCTGGAAAAAAATGAGCCTTCCCTCTATAAACATTATTACGGACACAAACTGGCTAGTAAAGTTGAGGGATATCTTTATCCAAAACTGAAACCTCCATATAAAGTGGACTACCCTATTTCCCTTCTCCATATGGGAACTATGGAAGAACAATAATAATAATAATATCAACAATCTTAACAACTATCTGGAAATAGGGAAAATTATCCGTCCATCTTGGGAGTTCAATTTTTCACAGAAAAAAATCATTTCTTGAAAAGATCTATCACAATCGAGATTAGTCGGAACAAACCTCCTAAAGGTATGATAAAATTAAATTGTGATGGTATTTTTTAGAGTAACAATAATGTAGTTGGGCTTGGTGGAGCATTCCGAAATAGTAATGGGGATTGGATTGTGGGATACCACAAAGCAAGCAAAGAAATTTCTCCTATACATGCAGAGCTGATGGCATTGCTAGAAGGACTAAATATTGCAAAAGAAATGAACTTCCTAAACTTGGAAATTGAAACTGATTGTACGGATGTCATCAAACTTATATATGAGGATAGCTGTAACTTCTCTAATATTGTGTCTGAATGCAGATGGTTAATGCACCAACTGAAGCTCCCACACCTGAAGCATAATTTCAGGGAAAAAAACGAGGTGGTACATATACAGCCAAAGAAAGCTATCAAGAGCCCACCATCAAAAGTGTTATTACCATGCATGTCCACCATTTTTTGTCGAACAAGAAGTTATCAAGAACAAGCATGGAGTTTGTAATAGTTTTAGGAGTATTTCTACTAATGTTTGTAACTATTTGGCAACAATGGGCAACAATAATGCCCTAAAAACATCTACTAAGCCTATGTAATTTTATTCTGTTATAAGTAATATAATATATCCATGTGTTGCGTTCAGAAAAATATTTAAGGGAGAATATTGTTCTATTAGTGTTTATTACTTTTTTTAAAAATTAGGCTTAATTAATTATGCTATATTAATTGGATGAGTTAGTCTAATTATTTAAATTACTAATTTGTAACTAAAGTTTACTATGAAACTTAGACTATAAATTAATTTAAATACTCATTTAACATAACATGCAATTTATTTGTTCTTTGTGTAGATGGAATTTCATAGTTGGAGGTTAATAGAAATTATCCTAATCGTCGGTCTTTTAGGGAGGAATTTATAGAAGGGGTTAATGAATTTATTAGGCATGCGATATCACTTGAACGATTTCAAACCGGAGGGATAATTAGGTGTCCTTGTGTGAAGTGCAAGTGTTTGCATTTTTCTTGGATTGGAGGATCTTAAGACTCATCTTTGTAAAAAAGGATTTATGGATAATAATTTTGTGTGGACTAGTAATGGAGAGGTTGATGATAGCGATGGTGTATTTCGTAACATAGTTGTTGCTGATAGTAGTAGGTCGGTGGGGAATAACGTTCAGCATCCTACATACCGTGAAATCATTGTAGATGCTTTTTGGATGCCCTTGAGTTTCAACCCCATGAAAGTGTTGAACAAGATCCTAACGAAGAGGCAAAATATTTTTATGAACAGTTAGAGGCCGCTAGTCGTCCACGAAGTGCGAATGGATTCTTTCATTGGCCTTATGAGTGAACTAGTTGACCCAACTTTCAACATAGCTGAAGATTTTTTTAAGGCTAAAAGATCGGTTTCTAAGTTATGACTCTTGTCTATGAGAATCGATTGTTGTGAAGATAGTTGCATGTTATATTATAAAGGTGATGTATATTTAGAAAGTTGTAAGTTTTGTGAAAACCCTTGTTTTAAGCGGGTTTCCAGCAGGAAGAAGGATGTTGTGAAGTCGATGCATCATTTACCTCTTATTCCTAGATTAAAGAGGTTGTACGCATCGATGAGTTACGCTCCTCATATGAGATGACACTATGAAAATAGAAGGTTGCCTGGTGTTATGTGTCATCCTTTAGATGGGGAGGCTTGGAAGCATTTTGATAGGACCTATCCAGATTATGCTAGTCAACTGAGGAATTCAGTTGGGCTTGTGTGTTGATGGTTTCACGCCATTTTCTGTTTCTGCAACACCATATTCATGCTGGCTAGTCTTTATTTTGCCGTATAATCTTCCGCCTGAAATGTGTATGACTAGTGCATATTCATGCTGGCCAATCTTTTTTTATTAATTTATTTTCTTATTATTTTGACCAATTTTGGTCGGTTTGTTAAAATTTTAAAAGAAATACAAATTATTATATATTTACAATGCCGAGCGACTTCAGTCGGTATATTTATTTTTCCAACAAACGTTGTCATTTAAAGCGGTCAACCAAAGGTTGAATTAATCGGCTGACTTTTGTCGGAAAATTACGACCGTCTTCGGTCGCCACACTTTAACGACCACTTTTGTTACAAAAAATTAAAATCAGTCAAAAATCAGACGGTTTTCCTATATTTTCGATCGATTTCGGTCGGTTTTCGAGGACTATTTTTGGTAGTTTTCTAGTTGTGATTAGGGACGTAAAGTGCAAATAAGCTCTTTATTACGAATAAGCTCGATAGGACCTTTCATTTTCTTTATTTCAATAAATTAAGTAGTAAAACCCGCATCATAATAAAATGTGATCACTATATTTTTAATTTTTAACCAGGAAAAATATCACAGAAAATCGCTGCAAACACTCATGGGTAGACATTTTTCAAACAATAACATCAGATGGCATTTGGTTATATTACAAGGCATATTTGCAACATAATTTGATTCTCTGATACTTTTCATGGAAAATAGACTAACTGATATGTTATTTTGTCCACAAATATCTAAGCGTCAGAAATAATCATCAACAACAATGTATACGGGTAAATCGGGGCAAATGCATACCCCGATTTCCTGGTGGGTCAAACGAAGAAAGGATATGACTACATGAGATCAGAATCGAAGCTAGGAACTTCTCGTACCGAAGTCCGAACGAAGTGCTCGTCACGAAGCCTGATAAGACAATATTTCCCCTAACCTAGAACGAGCTCCACGACCTCGGAAAGCATGGCAACGGTTGCACACGACTAAAAGAGGTCCGTGATATACGCACTCCACCGGATATCATGGAGCATATCTCGCCCTACGTCGGTAGCGGATTAGTAATTGACAAGAATGGAGGATTTTTACTTATTTTAGAATTGTACTAGGGATGAGACTCTCCTACTATATAAGAGGAAAGCTTTTTATTCAATAGAACACATAGTAACATGCATATCAAAGCAATACAAACTTATTTCTATGCTTTCTAGCTATTGAAAAGTTTTTATTTTAATCATAGTTCTTCATATACATTTGGCTTCCAATCGAGGGCCCGGTCGACGACAAAACTATTGTTCATCTTAAATCCGAGCCCGGCCTTAATGTCAAAACTGGTTTGGTTATTCATTTTATTTGTAATTCGTTTATCTAACATTATTGATTACTTATGTTGAATTATTCCACACATCCTTAAAAACGCATACAAATTTAATTGTTATCCATTTTAAGGGTAAACGCTTTGGCACCCACCGTGGGGCTAAGGATAATACTGGTGGTTTGACAAATCTCCATAACACACTCTATTTTACACTTATTCTTTAAGGTCTTAATTTCATGTCAGCTTAAAAATGTCAAATTCTCATTCTGCTAACTTTAACGTTGAGGCTGAGTCTGGCCATCACGGCGAAAATAACAATAGGGTGCCTAGCAACGAAGTACCCCTTTCTCATCCCAACGGAGTCCCAGTTACCGATCTAGTCAATGCTAACTCGCAGGTGGTCATCAACGCGAATTTGCCGACCAATCCCGTAAACAGCATTCGCGGAGGAGCCCGACCAACGGCTCGAGGATCACCTGAAGGCAAAGCCCACGGGGTTAGCCTACAGTTAATCTTTGAAATATTGCAGGATCAACAGGTGGCGATAGCACAGCTGCAAAATAAAAGTCGCGCCCCCAGCAGAATTGAGCTCGAACCATCCCGGGAAAACACCCGAAGAAATGAGCAGATCAGCAAAAGACCAGGTGAAGTTGAGTCCAAGGTTTGTCCCAAAGTGATGGAAATGCTTGAGGCATTAATGAATCGAGTGGAATCAGGTGAAAATAAAATTGAGGCAAACATCATGAAAGTGGAGACATATAATTTCAGGGTCGACCAAATCCCAAGAGCAGCCTTGATATTGAAAGGACCGGATTCCAAGAAATTTGTCCAAAAGCCTATCCCTACAAGCGAGGCACCAAAGCCAATTCCGAAGAGGTTTCGTATGACTGATATTCTAATATACAACGGAACCACGGATCCGAATTAGCATGTGACCTCCTACACATGCGCCATCAATGGAAACAACTTGGAAGACGATGAAGTCGAGTCGGTGTTACTAAAGAATTTCGGGGAAAATTGTCAAACAGAGCAATGATATTGTACCAACTTATCCCCAAATTCCATTGACTCGTTCTCTATGCTCGCAGATGCTTTTGTGAAGGCTCATGTCGGGGCCATTAAAGCCGAGACTAGAAAATTGGACCTTTTCAAGGTTAAGCAAAGAGACAACGAAGTGCTCAGGGAGTTCGTGTCAATGTTTAAAATGGAACGGATAGACTTGCCTCCGGTTGCGGATGATTGGACAGTTCAGGAATTCACTCAAGGACTTAACCCTCGAAGCTCCTTGGCTTCGCAACAGCTAAAACAAAATTTTGTAGAGTACCCGGCGGTAACTTGGGTCGATGTCCACAACAGGTACCAGTCAAAAATAAGAGTCGAGGACAACCAACTCGAAGCCCCTTATGACTCCGTTTATCTCATCAGAACTGACGACATGTCGAAAAGAGTTGTCGATCATGAATCATGGCCGGTCCGAGATTGGAATCAACCATACAACGCAGATCGAAGGGGAAACGGGTCCGAGCGTAACTTTACAAGGAACGAAATGAGAAGAAATCGAGGGCCTAACAACCAATGTCTGATGAGGAAAAATGGTTTCGGTAGGCTGCTCGGGGTAAAGGAAGAACTAAGATTATTAGAGTATAACTTCAACTTTGTAGCGACCAGCATCGTATCAACCATTGGGCGCATCAAGGAAACCATGTGGCCCCAACCATTGAAGTATGAACCTATTTAGAGAGATCCTAACCTTATGAATAAGTATCATGGCACTCATGGCCACAAGACCGAGAACTGCCAACAATTGAGAGAGAAGTTGCCCGGACGTTTAATAACGGGAACCTCCGGGAATTTCTGAGTGATCGAGCCAAAAATCATATCAGGAACAGGGACTCCAACCACTTCGTGGCACTCCGGAGGGAATCATTTTTTTCAGCGACGAGGACACTAATGGCATCGTACAACTTCATAATGATGCTCTGGTAATATACGTACTTGCCAACGAATCTCTAGTTAAACGTGTGTTGATAGATCCAGGTAGCTCGGCCAACATCATCAGATCGAGGGTGTTAGAGCAATTGGGGTTATAAGACCAAATAGTGATGGAATGCCGGGTGTTGAACGGATTTAACATGTCATGCAAACTACTAAAGGAGAAATAACCCTACCAGTGAACACTGTCGAGACTATCCAAGATACAAAATTCTACGTGATCGAAGGGGCATGAGGTATAGCGCCCTATTTGAAAGGCCATGGGTTCATAACATGAGGGCCATACCCTCAACCTGACACAAAACACTGAAGTTCCCTATGCCAGGAGGAATCAAGACGGTCTATGGAGAGCAACCGACCGCAAAGGAAATGTTTACAGTCGACGAGGTGATCCCGTTGCCCATGGTCTTGACATCGAAGAACACAGAGTCAACCAGGAAGGAAAAAATTAAATAGCAATCATCGGTACTGATCCCGACTGAACCGGAAGAGCGATGAGCATACGAAGGGGATGATTATAGAGTTCCTTGATCATTCATAGCTCCTGATGATTCAGATGCCACCCAATCGACGGTTGAGGAGATGGAGAAAATCATATTGATCGAACACTTACCCGACCGAAAGGTATACCTGGGCACGGGGTTAACTCCCGAGCTCAGGAAAAAACTCATTGAATTTCTTATAGCTAACAATGATTATTTCGCTTGGTCCCATCTTGACATGATAGGGATCTCGCCACATGTAACCACTTATAAGTTGAGTTTGGACCCAAAGTTCCATTCGTCTAAGCATAAAAGGACACCGAAGTCCGAGTTCAAGCGTGCATTCATTAAGGACGAGGTATCTAAACTCCTTACAATAGGGTCCTTTCGAGAAGTTAAATACCCGGACTTATTAGCTAACGTAGTGGTAGTACCTAAAAATCAAATAACCTAAGAATGTGTGTGGATTATAATGATCTGAACAAGGCATGACCTAAGGAATATTTTACTTTGCCTAACATTGATCGGATGATCGACGCGATGACCGGGCACGAGATACTCAATTTTCTCGATGCTTACTCCGGGCATAACAAAAGTTGGATGGACCCTGGCGATCAATAAAAGACTTCCTTTATCACTAAATTCGGCACCTATTGTTGTAACGTAGTTCCATTCAGATTAAAGAACACAGGTGCCACCTATCAACGCCTAGTAAACTGGATGTTGGAAGAACATATAGGAAAATCAATGGAAGATTATATTGATGACATGTTAATCAAGTCCCTACGAGTAAAGGACCATTTGAAACATTTTATGGAAACCTTTGACACATTCAAGAAATACAATATGAAGCTGAACCCGGAAAAGTGCGCATTCGGGGTCAGATCAAGAAAATTCTTCTGGCTCATGGTATCCAATCGAGGGATCGAGATAAATCCCAACAAAATCAAGTACATAGAAGACATCAATATGGTGGACAACATCAAGGTTGTTCAGAGGCTGACAGCGCAAGCGTAAAGACACCATGTACATATTTTCCTATTTACTATATCAATAGAACTCTAGGCTAGGCCGAAACAAGGTATCCTAACCTGGAAAAATTGGCACTCGCTTTGCTAAGCGCCTCCATAAAGTTAAAACCACACTTTTAAAGCCACCCCTTATGTGTTGAAACCTCTTACCCACTAAGGAACATCATGCACAAACCTGACCTCTCAGGCCGGTTGGTCAAATGGGCCGTCAAAATCAGTGAGTACGATATTGAGTATCGACCCCGAACCGCCATATAATCTCAAATTTTGGTAGACTTCATGGCTGAATTTACGTCGGCCTTAGTGCCCAAAGATGAAATGGAACTATTGCTATCCTCGGGGACTACCTGCGAGAATTTGGACCCTTTTTACAGACAGTGCCTCGAACACAAAAGTGTCCGGGATCGGGATCGTGCTGAAACCACCTACGGGGAATGTAGTTAGACAGTCTATTAGAACCATGAAATTGACAAATAATGAGGCTGAGTATGAGGCTATGATTGCAGGTCTCAAATTGGTTAAAAACCATGGGGCCTAGGTGATTGAAGTGCCTCCTCATGGTAAATCAATTCAAAGAGACGTTTGGAGTGAAAGAGGAACGAATGCGAAGGTATTTAGACAAATTACAGGTAACGTTGTACCAATTCAAGGAATAAATCCTGCAGCACATGCATCGAGATATGAACAGCGAGGCCGATGCTCTAGCTAACTTGGATTCTTTGGTTGATGACGATGAATTCAGTTCGAAAACAGTAGTACAACTCAAGAAGTCGATCATAGAGGAAGGCCATGCCGAAGTAAACTCAATGAGTTTAATCTGGGATTGGAGGAACAAGTACATAGACTACTTGATGTCTAGGAAATTACCCTCAGAACCCAAAGAATCAAGAGCCCTCCGTACCAAGGCTGCCAGATTTAGCTTGGTCGAGGGGATATTGTTCAGGAGAACGTTTGATGGCTCTTTAGCCAGATGCTTGGGGCCGGAAGATACCAAATATTCCTTGAGAAAAGTTCATAAGGGAACTTGCGGGAATCATTCGGGGGCAGAATCATGGTCCATAAATTAATCAGGGTCGACTATTATTGGTCCGAAATGGAGAAAGATGTGAAGGACTTTGTACGAAAAATGGAATTACTGCAAAAGACACTCACCGATGGTCCATCAGCCCGGACATCTACTCTACTCGGTCCTGCCCTCATGGCCGTTTATAAGAATGGACATCGTCGGTCCCTTATCGTGGGCACCCAGTAAAGCTCAAATTATATTATTCATGACCGATTACTTTTCCAAATGGGTCGAGGATCAAGCATTCGGAAAGGTCCGAGAGAAAGTAGTTATTGACTTCATCGGGGACCACATAATATGTCGATTTGGGATACCGGACGAGATCGTTTGCGATACTGGAAACAATTCATCAGCAACAAGGTAAATAAATTTTTCAAAGATCACAAGATTATGAAGATACTATCAACACCTTACCACCCTAGCGGAACGGATAGGTAGAATCAACAAACAATATCATATTTAAAACCTAAAAAAGAGGCTGACTAATGCCAAAGAGAGGTGGAAGGAAATCTTTCCCGAAGTCTTGTGGTCATATCGTATGACCTCGAAGTCTAGTACTGGGGCCACTCTATTCTTGTTGGTCTACGGGGCCGAAGCCTTAATATGAGTTGAAATGAGAGAAATGAGCCTAAGGTTCAAATATGCGACATAAGAGTCAGAGCATGGAATTTTTGGATGAAAGGCGGGAGGCCTCCCTAGTCTGGTTGCCCCCCCCCCCAGAAACAACGGATAGAAAGATACTATAACCGGATTTTCCAACCTCCGACATTTCAAGATCAGAGACTTGGTGTTGAGGAAAGTAACATTGCACGCCCAGAACCCGAATGAGGGGAAGATGGGACCGAATTGGAATGAACCATATCGAGTCGTCGGAATTACCGGCAAAGGCTCATACAAACTCGAAACTGGAAATGGCGTACAACTACCGAACAACTAGAACGTGACATACTTAAAGCATTACTACTACTAAGGTACGAACTCAACTATTCTTTGATCATGTTATGAATCTAACAAACATTTTAAAGCAATGACCAAGGATGGATGTGGCTATTAGGTCTAGAATCACGCGTTCCACTCTTTTTCCTTTGAACCAGTTTTGTCCCAAAATGGGTTTTCCGGCAAGGTTTTTAACTAGGCAACATTAAAATGTGCTAAGTTAGATTCAAATACCGGTCTCAAACCAGAGTCAATGATCGTTCGCTTCATGTCAACAGTACACGATCCCTCTCAAGATCAACCTCGAATACTGGGGCCATTACCCAGGGATTGTGGTTTTTAGCTGGGAAAAAAGAAAAACCTTGTATGCTAGAAGCTAAGGCTTGGTGGTTAGGATTCACTGTAAGGGCCAAACGGTAGTATGCTCACATAGTCCACTCTAGCCATGATAAATTTTATGTGATTTCGATCATACACTTTACATAGTGAGAAATAAAAGAAAGTTATGGCTTGCAATTACACATTTTCTTGCCTCTTAAATTCCGGATCCTAAGAGCCCACGGGCTACCCCTACTCAGGGACTGTCATCAGAAGAATATTCGAACAACCTGGGCTACCAAATCTCGGAGGCACCAAACCGATTAGGCGGTGCCCAAATACAAAAGGCTATGGCCACACTAAAAATGGCTCAGATACGTCCGAAGCTCGTAAGCAGAAGGTAAGGCCTTTAAGAACTCGAGACCTGTTAAATGGTTACACTCAGCAAAAGCATCGTCTAACATCACTTAAGCATCTTGAGAAAACATTTGGTCACACCGATTTTTCCAAGCCTCGGGACAAAAAAGTTGTATCGAGGTCGGGCTCCGTTCAGACCTTTGAAAAAATGAACGCCCCACAACTATATTTGATTCTATACCAAGGCACTAAAAACATTACATGAATAGAAATTATGAAACGATGCTTAAAAGTAAAGACACAATATTGCAAGAAAGAGAATATTTCATATAAATATTCGGATATTTTTTTACAAAGGCCCAATAAAAACAGCCTCAAAATAAACAAAAAATATACATGAGACAAAAACTAAAAAAGTACCAAGGCATCTACGCCTGGTCTTCACTAGGGCTCGACTCATCTCTAGAACCGTCGGAGTCCTCAGAACCCTCGGAGCCTTCGGCACCTTCAGGCTCATAGAGCTCTTTTGCCTCGGCCTCGAGCCTTTTTGCTTCCTCAATCTAAACTGACGAGTCAAAACCTCTGGTGTGGATCTCTTCGAGGGACTCTCTTTGGAACAATCGCTTCATATATTCAGCTGCTTCACATACTCAGCCTCAATTTTTGAGGATATCTCTTTGGCTTCAGCGGAGGTTCTGTCCCATTTGGACTTCATTGCCTCATTTTCTCTACCGGGGGCATCTCGTTCTATGACATCCGAGCTTATTTGTACTCGAAGATCATCATTCAGTTGAGGCCATTCATCAGCTTTACCTTTGCCACTCGGAGTTGGTTCTCAACCGATTCTAGCTCCGCCTTCGCGGTTTCCTTCTCTGAAGCCAGCAGGTCCATTCTGCCTTTCCACCCTTCGGCCATGGACTTGGCCTCGTTCATCTCGGCTCGAAGCTGGTTGATCAGGTCGATCTTTTGTAAGACCTGCGAGGTTGTGTTGTTAGTCACCACTACTATCTCCTCATTTTTAGCTTCATATACACCTTTAACTATTCAAGCAGGTCGGCATGTTACTCGTTTCAGGGTCGAAGCTTCCTTTTGAGCCCTGTCCAGCTCGGCATGGAGTTCTTTGACGGCTCCGTCCTATTTCTCATTGAGAAGCCTGTACATGTCCTTATTCCGGACCTACTCCTTGAGCTCGAACTTGAGCTAGCTAATTTCTAAGCAGTACCAGAGGAAGCTCTCATGGTGAAGAACCGGGGACCGCAAAATAAAAAAAAAATAGTGAGAGATATCAAAATTTAAGTGGAATTCACAGGGGGTATGTAAACGTGTTGATGCCTTAACCGGTACACAACCTGATGCGCCTCAGTTTAAAGACTTGGAGCACTCATGTCGTTCATCTTTGCTTGGTCCTCCTCGGTCACCAGACATCGGAGGTAGCTGGATACACCCATTGAAACAAATAGAACACGAGCATCCTCGGAGGCTGTAAGAATGATTGTTTCTTGCGGACAGGGTCCACGGTCGGTGAGGGAAATTGCCTCACCGGTTTTGGGTTCGAGGTCACCCACTTGCTCCTGAGGCCACGTCCTTCTTCGGAGTCTCTATGTCTCGCAGCCTAAAAAATACTCCAATGTGGACATGTCCATGCCATCGAAGGAGTGGAGAGGGTCATCTGCACCCTGAACACATTCACTTGACTTTTCCTTTCCCACTTGAGCCTATTCAAGCATGGACTTAGTATAGAAGGGTGTCACGATGATAATGTTCACCTTCTTCAATACAGGAACGATTTCTTGGGAGGTCAAAAAATCCGCCTCCTCTTTGGCCTCTCGAATCGGAAGAGGATCGGCCTCATAGTCCCTTCCCTCGGTCGTCGCCTGCTCCCCGGTAGGGGTCGATCCATAGGCGACGAAGATGTTGTCTTATTTGGGATCATACCTGAGCCGATGAAGGAAGTCAGAGTACGGTACCCTAGACATAGTGTTCTTCTTGGGCTTACGAGCTCGGGAAGCTAACCTCTTCTTTGTATTTGCCTCAAGATCCAGGGAGCCCGAGGACTTTCTTTTACTCTTATTCTTCCCTACGACAGCCCTGGGCTATCCCATAATAGAGGGTTCAACGGATAAGGACGCGTCCTCGTCCCTTCCCAACAGCCTAAGTTCGGTGGTCTTAGGAAAACATGCGAAAGAAAGGGGAAAAAAGTCAACATTATGTAAGTTTGGGGCGTAGTAATAACTATTCCGGCGAGAGCCTTACCATGACAACGGGCCTCCCATCTTCCATTCGAAAGTTTGCACCATGTGCACTAATAGTAGGACATCTTCTTCCAAATTCCTTTGATCCACTCCTTTACCCTATTGACCGCATTGGGAACCTGGGCAACAGCTGCACGATCATAAATATTGGTGATGAGAAAAGAAATAAAAGAAAGTTGACGCTTAAGGAAAGACTACACTTACGAGATTCATTCCACTTCTTGGGGAATGGAAAGAACTCATAAGGGATCAGATCTTCAGTTTTTCCCTGAACAGAATGCCTCTTCCAACCTCGATCTCGATGCTCGAAAAAGGAGCCTTGCTGGCTCGGTGAACAAGTTTGATTAGTCCCCTAAAAAAATTCGGGGACTGTACAAATGGAGTAGGTGGTCAATGGTGAACTGAGGGGATTCTGTGTTATTCACAAAATGACGTAGGAGGATCAAGATCCTCCAAAGGGATGGGTGGATTTGTCAAGGCACCCCTTGTACCTCTTACAAATGGCTAGGACTACTGGGTCTACCGGACTCAGTGTGAAGGGTTAATTGTAAATACTTAAATACCCATCCACATGGGTAGTAATATCGTACTTAGGCCCGGGGACAACCACGTCCTTGCCTTCCCATTTACAATCCTCTCGGACTATGGGAAGGGTATCTTCAGTAATGGATCATATGTATCTCCATGCTCCTTCCTCCATGTCTTGTTTGGCGCAGGCCTTCTCAACCTTCAAGTCATCTACGATTGAATAGCCCCTGGGTATAAAGCTTTTCATGAGGGGCTTTGCAGCCACCTCGGCATCTGTGGCCGGGTAGGAAGATGAAGGGGTAGCCTGCTGAGGAACTGATTTGGAACTTTTATCCATCTTAATCTAGAAAGTATGCTTATTTGAAGGAAAAGTATGAAGGTTTAAAGAAACAAGTATGAAGATTGAAGAAATGAGTATGAAGGTTTAAAGGTAGGATGAAGATCTGGGTAGAAATCTAAGAACAAATATGAAGATTTGAAGATCAAAGATGAAGATATGAAGATTTGAAAAAGTCGAGATCCGTTAGAAAATTCAAAGGTAAAATCTAGGATCGGGAAGTGAAAGAGGTATAAAGGTCGATGATTTTGTAGGGGAAATGGTAATCAACACACGACGTTCCACGTTCGAAGGTGACTATCCGATGACCGACACGTGTCCGAAATCAGAACAATGCGATTGATGGGACGTTTTGGCTTATTCATCATCTCAGTTGTAACATATGAAGGAAGGAACCGGGGTTCATCTATTATTTCTCGTCGTTTCGGAAAACCTACTGTCTCATAAACGAGGGGACTATTTGTATACAGGTGAAACATGGGGAACGCATACCCCGATTTCCCGATGGTTCAAACGAAGAAACGATATGACAACATGGGATAGGAATCGAAGCTGGAAACTTCTCGTACCGAGGTCCGACCGAAGTGCTCGCCACCAATCCTGATAAGACAATACTTCCTCAAACACCAAACGAGCTTCGAGACCTCAGAAAGCATGGTAACGGTTCCACCAGACTAACAGAGGGTCGTGATATATGCACTCCACCGGATATCACGACACCACCGGATATGAAGACGCATATCACGACCGACGTCTGTAGCGAATCAGTAATTGACAAGAAAAGGGGATTTTCACCTTTTCTAGAATTGTACTAGGGATGAAACTCTCCTATTATATAAAGGGGAAGCTTTTATTCAATAGTGACACATTGTAATACGTATATCAAGGCAATACACACGTGTTTCTCTACTTTCTAGCTATTAAAAAGTTCTTATTTTAATCATAGTTCTTCATAAACATTTACATTCGAATCGAGGGCTCGGTAGAGGACAAAACTAATGTTCAGCTTAAATCTAAGCTCGGCCTTAACATCACAACTTGTTTGGTTATTCATTTTATCTTTAATTCGTTTATCTAACTGTCACGACCCAAATCTATTAAAGATCGTGATGGCGCTGGATACCAATGTTAGGCAAGCCAACAATAAATACTTAATTTGGTTCTCATTACAATATTTAGAAATTGTATTTTCCTTCAAATAAATAGTAAAAGATGGGATTTATAGAATAAATAATGATAATTTTTAACAACTTCAATACAGAACAACACATAATCACCCTAAAACCCGGTGTCATAAGTTGCATGGGTATCAACTAGAAATTTAAAGTAAATTACAACATCTGTCCGGAATACAAATTGGATAGGAAAAATATATAAATACTCTGAAGGAGACTCTTCCGGCTACGGGTCGTAATATGGAATGCAGCTCACCTAAGACTCCGCATGCATACACGCCTCTGCTCTCACAAGGCCACTAGTAATATATGTACCTGCACAAAAATGTGCAGCAAGTGTAGTATGAGTACGTAAATCAACATGTACCCAGTAAGTATCTAGCCTAAAACTGGAGGAGTAGTGACGAGGGGTCGACATCAACACTCACTAGTGGTCCAATAACATCTGGTATAGTAAAGAGGTAAATACACATGAGGCAGAGCAAATAATGAAATAAACAAGTATAAATCACGTGGTACAGATCCCCCTCTTTACGATGAACTCAAACTCTCCATTAGAAATTTCCTCCATAATCGGAACATATATATGGATATAGTAAATCTCACCAAATAGACTGCAATAATTCAAATTTGAAATATTCACAGATACACTGGCTTCTTTCCAAATATTACGCACGATTTCATGAGGATATGATATAGGAAATGCTGAGGCGTATGGCCCCATCCAACATAAATATTTAAATTTTGCATCACCGAGGGTAGAACAGCACGAACAATAGATGCATCTATTAACTTGCCGAGGCGAACGGCCCGCTCCCATAAGAATAAGAAGCTTTGATGGGTCCTTAACCCCACTCACAAATAAACGTGTGAATTACAATTTCTTTAACAAAACCTTTCAATGAAACATATATATCATGAAAACATACCGTAAGAGGAGTAAAATTATTGGTGACCAATCATGAACTCGTGAAGTCTCTACAATAGCAAGCCTAGTCTCAAGTAGAAATGTAAAATATAGGAATTTAATAGGCGAGAGACTACTCAAATAGTACATCTATAGCATGATGTGAACCAAAGCCTACCTGGATGATAACATGAATGTAGCTACGTACGGGTTCTCGTCACGTCGCGCGTACGTAGCCCCCATAACAAGTAGCACACATCAATATATAACACCTAGGGGTAATTTCCCCCTCACAGGGTTAGACAGGAGACTTACCTCGCTTTGAAGTTCCATAACCGGCTCCAAAATCGCTCTAACACCTCAAACCGGTGTCCGCCGCTCCAAAACTAGTCAACATTGTGCAAACAATAAAAACATACTCTAATACTCATAATAAATCAATTTATAACAACTCCGCTCTAAAAGTTAACCCTCGGGCCCACATTCTCGAATTTCGAAAATCATTGAAAATAAATATTATCCATTACTCATATGGTCTATATCAACAAATTCATCCAATTTCGTCCATGAATCGACTCTCAAATCAAGGATTTACCATTTTCAACTTTGGGGCTCAAAATCTCAATTCTACAATCTGAACACGGATAAAAATAGAAACCAACAGAAATAATCATGTAGAAACATCAAAATTAAGGTTAGATATTTACCTTCTTGTTGATACGAGAACAACGCCACGAAAATCACCTCAAACGGAGCTTTAGAATGCAGGATATGCCCAATATACCGAAATTCTCGGTTTAAAACACTGTCAAGGCGATTTTTCTACTTCGCCTTCGCGGCAGACCTTCGCGTTTGCGAAGAAAAATTTTTCGCGTTCGCCGGTCAACCAAGAAATCCTTCTCCGCATTCGCGAAGAACAAATCTTCGCACCAGAAACCAGCAACTTTGTCCGGCACGGGAATTGGCATAACTCTCTCATACGACATCGATATTCGACGATTCTTGTTGCTATGACTCCGTAATTACGATAAGGATCTAATGGTTCTATTCAATCACAAATCAAAGGTCGTTTTATCACTATATTTCCCTTTATGCCCAAAGAAACAACGCTGAAACATCAAATAAGAGCGCGACACAACCCAAACACCTCCGAAACAAACCCGAGGCCCCCGAGACCCCGTTCGATCACAAAAACCAGTCCCATAACGTAACACAGATCTGTTAGAGGCCTCAAATCACATCAAACAATATCAAAATTATGAATCGCACCCCAATTCTAGCTTAATGAACTTTACAACTTCAAACTTCTAAATTCGATGTCGAAACCCATCAAATCACGTCCGATTGACCTCAAATTTTGCACACAAGTCACATTCGATATTACAGACCTACTCCAACTTTCAGAGTCGGAGTCCGACCTGATATCAAAAAGTCCACTCCCGTTCAAATATCTTAAAAACCTTCAAATTTCTAACTTTCGCCAAATGACCCGGAAATGACCTATGGACCTCCATCTACTTCCGGGCGCGCTCCCAATAATAGAATCACCATACGGATCTATTGCCATACTCGGAATCCCAAACGAACATCGAAAACATTTAAATACACCCCAACCCAAATTTATGAAATTCTTCCAAAATGCCAACTTCCACAATAGGCGTTGACACGCTCCCGGGTCATCCGAAACCCGATACGGACATACGCCAAAGTCCAAAATCATCATACAAACTTGTTGGAACCTTCAAATCCCGATTCCGAGGTCGTTTACTCAAAATAGTCGATTCTTCCAACTTAAGGCTTCCGAAATGGAAATTTTCTTTCCAAATCAACTCTTAACTTCCCGAAATTCAGTTCCGACCATGCGTACAAGTCATAATACCTGAAGTGAAGCTACTCAGGGTCTCAAACCCCTGAACGACATGCTAGAGCTCAAAACAATTGGTCGGGTCGTTACACTAACATTCTTAATTACGTGTGTTAAATCAATCAACATATCCTTAAAATTGCGTACAAATTTAATTGATATCCTTTGTGAGGGTAAACAAGCATCGTATTTTATTTTTATTTTTTGCATGTTATTTGGCCTTAAAGGATTTCTACTCACAATTGCGTTTGTTAATATCTAAATTTTCTCCCATTGTATGTGTTCACATGGTGTAAATATAGTATGGGTGACAGACTTTTTAGACGTCGCATGTATAGAGTTGAAAGAATGGGTCCTTAGAAGTATTGGAAAATTAGTGATATCTTAATGGAGAATATCCATCATTGGCTTGGAATCGAAATATTATTTTTGATATTTACTTATTATCTAGTAATCTATTTTATCTTATATTTGATGGAGTCAAACTAGTCGTTATCCAGCTGTTAATTAGTTATTGGAGTAACACCTACATATAAAAGGTATTTTTGGATACTTGTAGACAGAACTTTATGAATCTTCCTCTTTCTCCTTTATGCTGGATATTTTTCTTGAATTATCTGCTAGTTTTGTTCCCAGTTTATAACCGGAAGTGCCTGTTGAATTTGGAGGATACACCTCATTTTGTTTATCACTATATGTGTGAAATATCACAAGAACACGATCCTTGACACACCTCAAACTTTTATTAATTTTTATTCTCCATAATGAAATTAAATTTTTTTTGAACAAAAAGTATAATTCTAACTCTATCTATACTTGATTTTTGCGTAAACACACGGCTCTGCAAAACCATCAAGTCATAATTGGATCTGCTTCTGCTAAACCACCAGTATTAGCTAGGATTCTAATAGAAATTAAAAACGATGGGGGAGAATAATTAGAAGAATTAACTCAAATAACCACCCGCTTAATTTCTTAAATTAAAATAGCCATCTCTCTATATATATATATTATGGCCTTAGACCGTAGCCTAAACATCTTCTTTTGAATTAATTTGACATCTTTTTGGGTTTAAAATCTAGCTCGGTTCTTCTTTCACAACCCTTAAAATATATATCTTTTTTCTAAACATAGAAAAGACATCAATTCAATTTGAGTAAAACAAGTAAGTACTTTAGAAATATCGAACGAAACTATTCTGTCACAATGAAGATTATTATCTCCTCCACGTCTTTGTCCTACACAGTTGGGAGGCGCAAGGCAGTTGATCCGAATCCAATTCGTCAAAGAATTATAGTGTATTATAAGGTCAAAAAAAATTTATGTTAGTATGATAGATGTGAATTGTTGAGTTGTCTCACACCGGAGGGGTTTGAGCTCCTTGGTCTCCTTATATGGTCTTGGGCAATCTTTACCATCCGATAAATGTGAATTCGGACAATTTCTTCGTATATTATACTTCTTTTTATGGTGGATCTACTTAACGTAAACTCTAACTCCACCAATAATCCTACTTATGTCGAGCGAGTCAATACTAAAAAAATTACTATATAAAATTGAGTTCATACAAGTGCACGTATCCATGTAAAAGTTTTTATGGAACAATATATTTTGATACTCATAATTAGCCATATCGAGAATGTTATATGTTATTACTTTTTTTGTTCTTCTCTTTATTAGTTCTTTTATATGGAGCTGAAAATTGGATAAGATATGAATAATGATCGACCTTGTTTTCAAGTAGGGCAGGACAAATAGATTTGATTCCCCCCAAGTCTCGTGTTAAAAGGGTCTGACACAAGACTTTTTTCTATAATAAAGATGCTATAATTTCTTTTGCAATAAACACCAATGCACATATATAGATGTGTCACTCCCAATACCTTGTGTAGTGGCATGGAGACTTTTATTTGTCTTTTCATTTATTTGGGGCACTCTTCTATTTCATAGATTTTGATCAACATTCCATTTACCAGATTCTTTTAATAACAGAGTCAATATTCCCAAGGACTTATCTTTTTTTTTTTCCATGTCCCCGGCCGACTAATTTAGATTCTGTCACGTAAGGGTCATTAAGTGTATAATAAAAACACAGCGACTAGAACAAATAAAAACACTTTGTTATATTGTCCAGGTATCTTCTTGTAGCGGAAGCAGAAAGTTAATGGAATTACGACTGGAATTATTGAGTGGCGATGGTATATCTCACGAATCCTATATATTAAAATATAAACCTATTGTGCTTTTAGAGCACCTGTTATAGGGGGACGCTATATCGTTCTATGCAGGCGCGGACCTATGTTGGTGTCTGAGGGATCACGTGATGTCACGACCCATTTTACCCTTCGAAAGGTATCGTGACGGTACCTAGTCTCTATGACTAGGTAAGCCTAACATTTGCGAAAAAATGACAGAATCAATAAAATAAAGAGAGAAAAGAACTCAAGTAGATATAACGCTGCTCAGCATATACACTTTCACTTCCCAAAACTCGTGATGTCACCATAGTCACAAGCTCTGTATTAAATGTAGCTCTATACAATGAAACAATGGAAAATACACAAGTCTTATATGCATATACTAGAGTAGAAGGGGACTCGTGGGATTCTGCGGACACGGCAGAATTACCTCGCGGTCTCCTGGTTGCTACTAGGACGACTCCTAGCCACGATACCGGGTGCTGGTACCTGGATCTACACATGGGGAAAACATGCGCAGGAAAGGGCGTGAGTACTCCACATTCGGTACTCCGTAAGTGCGAAGCCTAACCCCAGTCAAGTAGTGACGAGGTCAGGTTGAGGCCCTACTGAGTTTGTAAAAAGAAACAAGTCAATATAATTTAAAACAGTGAAATACAGATAAGCAATAATAAATAGGATTAACGAAGATGGAAAGATTTAATAACAGAAAGAGAGCCCTCGACTCAGCACAACATATATCTCAACAGTAAATGTGCAATGCAGTACACGGGGAAAGATCCCAGATCTCAGTCCGTAGTCCCAATTTAAATATGCTATGCAGTACAAGGGGAAAGCTCTCAGATCTCTGTACGTAGTCCCAATTTAAATATGCATTTCAGTACATGGGGAAAGCTCCCGAATCTCGGTCCGCAGTCCCAATTTAAATATGAAATGCAATACAGGGGGAAAACTCCCGAATCTCGGTCCGTAATTCCAATTTAAATATGCAAAGTAGAAGTATGTCAATTATGGCTTAATTAAACAATCCAGAAAAAATAACAGGCAAGAATAGAGTAAAGCTACCTAAGCATGATGTGACTAGTAGAAAATAAGAGGAAATCAAGTCAGAACAGGTAGGCATGCTATCTCTTAAGCTATCTACTCTATTAAGATGGAAACAATAATATGTGAATGAAAATGAGCGATTACGTAGGAGTAAAATTAGGATTTCTGCAACAATGACCTGTGTACGCACTCGTCACGTCGCGTACACGGCGTCCACATAACGAAATCAGTACAAAAAAATGCCTAGGGGAACGTCCCCAACACAGAATTAGGCAAGCCACTTACCTTGATTGCTCTAATCAACTCAATACCACGCTCTTGCCACGAGTATCTGACTCCGGGTAGCCCAAATCTATTCAAATCTATTGCATGGTGTAAATATCACTTCATGGGAACAAAATAGCTAATTCTTTATAAGCTAATACGCGAAATTAGGAAATTCGCCCAAAAAGTCCCTCGGGTCCACGTCTCGGAATCGGGTAAAGTTTATATTTCCCGAACACCCATTCTCTCATGAACCCACTCGAAAAAGAATCAATAAAATCCGACGTCTAAATCTCCCTAAATCCTCGGATTTCTACTTGGGAAAATTTCATCCCATTTTCATGTTTTTTCATCCAATTTCATTAATTAGATTGAGGAAAATGATATAGATTATCGATATATAAAGGGATTAAGGTTAGAAAATGTTACCTATGATTCTCCTCTTCAAATCCCACTAAAATTGCCAAGTTCCGAGCTCACAATCGATTTTGGAATTATGAAATTCAAATCCTCGGTTTTTTGGTATAAACTGCCCAGATACTTCGCACCTGCGATGCCGCACCTGCGGAAACCCAATCGCAGGTGCGGATGTTCATTAAGTGGCCTGGGGTCGCACTTGCGGCACCCCCTTCTCACCTGCGTGTCCGCACCTGCGGAAATACCTTCGCAGGTGCGGGACACCAGAACCAGAATAGTTCAACTGTTCTCAAATTCACAAACTCACCCGTTGGGCATCCGTAACAACCCCGAGGCCCCCGGGACCTCAACCAAACCTACCAACTGACCCTAATACCTTGTTCAAACTTGGTTAAGCCTTAAAATCATATCTCATAACATCGAAATCATTAATTATGCATAGATTCAAGCCTAAGAACATAGGAAATTTTTAGAATTCACATCCGATACCGAAACACGTCTAAACTCATCCAAATGAACTAAAATTTTGCACGGTCATAAATGACATTATGGACCTGCTGTCGCTTTCGGAATTCCATTCCGAGTCCGATATCAAAATTTCACCTATCAGCCGAAATCGCCGAAATTCTAAATTTCGCTAATTCAAGCCTAAATCCGCAACCGACCTCGAAAACACATTCAAAACACGATCCTAACCCCGAAATCACCCAACAGAGCTAACGGAGTCGACAGAATTCCATTCCGGATCCGTCTTCACACAAATCTAGCTACGGCTATATTTCTAAAGCTAAATTCCACATTATGGACTATGTGTCCAAAATCACCCCGGATTTCATCACTCAACGCTCCGACAAGTTCAAATAACATAAATAGACATGGGAGAAGCGGTTAATAGGGGATTGGGGCGAAAATTCTTAAAACGACCGACCGAGTCGTTACACGTGACCCCNTATATATATATATATATATATATATATATATATATATATATATATGTACTTATATACGGGACCCCTTTAATATTTTAATGGTGTCCCCAACCACAAAGCGACCGATAGAAGAAGTGGTTGCTTTGGGTACTTAAATTCTCTCCTATGATGTGGTGATGCGTGTTCGAAACCACCCGAAGTTTTCCTCAGTCTTTTCTCCTCTATTTTATTTTAGTTTTTTGAATACAATGTATTTTTTATTTAAGGGAAAATTTCACATAAGAACAATTAGGCTCCTTACTTTTCAATTTTATACTCCATATTTTAATTTACAACCAACTAGCCCAAAATAATAGGCTAATACTCAGCATTCAACTCCAATAGGTTCTCGAAAATTATTATTCAATTTTTAAAAATGATTGCTCAAGCTTTTAAGTTAATTTTTGAATCAGTAACTGTAACTCAAATATTAGTTCAACAAACCAAATCCATTTGGGTGGTGAAATTAGATTTTTGACAAGCATAAATATGTGGATGTAAATTTTAAATTTGATTTTGTGAAAAATTTGGAGTAGGTGTTATTTAGACTTGTTAGAAATAGTATAAGAAGGTTATAATTTCAAATCATTTAATGGAGATTTGGACTGGTTTTGAACAAGAATTGTATCTGAAAATCGTGGAAGGAGTTCGTCTACAGACGCTTGTATAAAGATGTATAAAAATGTATAATGATGTATAAGACTTGTTTATACACTCATATACACTATTATATAAGATTATACATAATTATACAAAAAAATGACTTCGTCTTCTTCCTTGAGTCTTTTCTGAAATTCAACTCAAATCCGGCTCAAATCTATTTAAATTGTGAACTAATTTTGATATTTTCAATCAATTGGAACAACACCTAATCCAAACAACTAACAAACTAAAAAAATCCTATTTTCGAAAGCAAAGCTTTGAATGGCCATCAATGGTGGACTTCTACTATTCAATTTTCTTACATTGCAATCAAGTGACATAGGGGGAGAAGAAGTAATGGAGGACGACCCTTTGAAGCATATGTAGAAGATGCGAGAAAAAGAGAGAGTGAAAGAAATGGTTATAAGAACACAAATTTTCAATTTTCCAGTGCTTTCAAAATATGTACAATATGGGCTAAGTCGGGTAAAACTTAAAAACATGGGTCATTTTTTTTTATGGTGTGAAGTCACGTGTATTTTCTTGTAATTATTTCTTTATTTAATAGCAAATTACTTTATTTTTTACTTTTATCTTCTTCTTTTTTTAAAATTCAATTATAGTTTAGTACTAATATAAAATATTCAACTTAATTAATTTTGTTCTTTTTTTGCAAATTCCTTCCTTACAATTGAAAGCATCAAATTGCAACTTATTGCTCCACAAATTGTCACGATCCGAAATTCCACCTTCAGGCCGTGATGGCACCTAACGTTGCACCCGCTAGGCAAGCCAATGTATTGACTAAATTGATTTATTAACAAGTGAAAGTAATAAACACTGACTAGATAATTGAGATAAAATGCGGAAGCTTTACAAAATCTAAATAACAATAGCCAATAACAAAGAAATCCCTTTACGTACAAAACCCAAAAATGGAGTCACCACCTCACGAACCAGTCTAAGATTTAGCTAAAGACAACAGTTGAAATAAAATGATATATCTGTCTAGAAACACATAGATGACAGAATGAAAGATAGACGGCGACGCCAAGATCCATGAACGCCTACGGACCTACCTTGGTGTCGTCTGAAATGAACTGAAGGATACTCCCCCTAACGATGTCCACTGGGTCCAGCTGCGTAATATGCACAACATAAAGAAGTGCAGGTGTAGCAGCAGTACAACCGACCCCATGTACTGAGTAAGTGCCGAGCCTAACCTCGGCAAAGTAGTGACGAGGCTAGGACACGAACACAAATATTACCTGTGCAGTTCAATAATATAGCAGGAAATAAACAAGAAATACAACTACGGGGAAGAACATGATGGGGATGAAAGGGCAACAATTGCTAAAATAGTAGAGTCAAGTACTAACTGGAATGTAGAAGCTAAACAGGAAGTAACAACTCGAAACAAGTAAAATAGACAGGAGAAGGCACGGCATGACCCCTCGTGCATAGCCTCACAGTCACTCGGCATGGAATGTCCCCTCGTGCATAAATAATAAAGTCACTCGGCACGGAATTTCCACTCGTGCTTAAATAATAATCATTCGGCACAGAATGTCCCCTCGTGCATAAATAATAATCACATGGCATGGAATGTCCCCTCGTGCATAATGAATATAAAAGCAACAATTTATATGAAAGTTTAACAATACGACATTTCAAATGTACAACAATAATCAACAAAATTCTATTGTCCCGAAAGGGACTCAACTATAAACAATCTCACTCAGAAGTATAATGTCAACAGTAAAACCCTCGACCGAACACATAATCAATAAATTTCTACATCATGAATAACCTCAAGGTACGACTTCTAGGGTCCCCAATAATTCGCAGAACATAGAATATCAAAGAACAGTAAGTAACTCATCAAAATTCAACTCACGGGTATGCTTGACCACAACATATAGGTACCCATCACCTCACCTTTACATTGGAGATGAAATACACATAGCAAATAAGACTACATACTTATTCCCTCAAACTAAGGTAGGCCAAACACTTACCTCGGCTCCAAGAATGCAAGTCAAGCCTCAATCACGACATTTCCTCTTGAATCCAACTCCGAAACAATAGTGTCTAAGAAGAATCAACTCAATAATATTAATAATGACTCAATAATTCAATCCCAAAGTCTAATTATACATTTCCCATCATTCTTCCAAAAATCCCAAAATTCGACCCTGGGCCCGCTTGGTCCAAACACGAGGTTCGGACCAAAACCCGATCACCCATTCCCCCACGAGCCTGAATATACAATTTGTTTTGAAATTCGACCCCAAAATGAGGTTGAATTCCCAAAATTTCCAAAAGCCCTACCTCTACCCAAAACCCCCAATTTCTACCATTGATTTCAAGCTTTTAGGCCTAGAATCTAGTATTAGATGATGAAAATGGAAGAAGTTGGAGTTAAGAACACTTATTTATGAAGCCATGGTAGAATGGTCTCCTAAGAATCACTTAAGAAGAGTGGAGAAGAAGAAAAATGTGAAAGATTTGAAAATCCCGTAATGGGTATTCTGTTTTAAGGCTTTTAAATGACTGGACGAAATAAGCCTATGTGATCGCGAAGAGAGGGCTGCGATCGCAAAGAGGTCTACTTCTGATGCACCGCGATCGTGAACAGAGATCTACGATCGCACAACTCAAGGAACCCCTCCCTATGTGATCACGAACAAGTCTATGCGATCGAATAGGGTACCTAGCCAGCCCCCCACCCGGACCTCCTATACCCTTATGCGATCGCGGACAGTTCTATGCGATCGCATAGAGGAAACTGACCTCCCCCTCATTTAAAGCTGTGTGATCACAGCTAACCCTACACGATCGCATAGAGCAAAGCATCAGACACCAGCAACAACCTATTTACACCAGATTTTTCAACCTTTTAGCACACCGACACCTACCCGAAACTCACGCGAGCCCTCGGGGCTCAAAACAAAATATACACACGACTTCAATATCATCCTACGAACCTATTCGAGTAATTAAACCACAAAAATAACATCAAAACCAATGAATTTAACTCAAAAATCCATAGAATTTCCTCAAACTTCATAAACTATCAAATTTTCCATTTTTGATCCGAAACACGTCAAACCAAGTCCGTTTCTTACCAAATTTTACAGATGACTCACATAACACATATTGAACCTGTTCTGGGCTCCAGAACCATGATACGGTCCCCGTAACATAGATTTCACATCAAATCAAGGTGAGATTAACGAAGGCTTTCGGGCTCTCTGAGCACAGTTTTAGCTAAATTTACACAGGATTACCTTTTGGGTCATCACAATCTCCACCTCTAAAACAACCGTTCGTCCACGAACGGACATGGAAAGGTAGCTGAATCGGAGAAAAGGTGGGGATATCGGCTCCGCATATCGGACTCGGACTCCCAAGTAGCTGCCTCAACAGGCTGACCTCTCCACTTAACACGAACCGAAAGATAACTCTTCAATCTCAACCGTTTCACGTGCCAGTCTAATATGGCTATCGGCTCCTCCTCATAAGACAAATCCTTGTCACACTGGACACCACTGAAGTCAAGTACATTAGATGGATCCCCAATATACCTCCGGAGCATAGATACGTGAAATACCGGATGCACGGCTGACAAACTAGGTGGCAAGGCAAGTTTGTGGGCCACCTCTCCTACCTTATCCAGAATCTCAAATGGACTAATGTACCTAGGGCTCAACTTTCCCTTCTTCCTGAACTTCATCACACCCTTCATGGGCGACACTCAAAGAAATACCCGGTCTCCTACCATAAAGGCCAAATCTCGAACTCTACGATCCGCATAACTCTTTTTCCTGGACTGAGCTGTACGAAGTCTATCCTAAATGATCTTCACCTTGTCCAAGTCATCCTGGACTAACTCAGAACCCAACAATCTAGCCTCTCCCGGCTCAAACCATCCGACTGGAGACTGACACCATCTACCATACAACGCCTCATACGGAGCCATCTGAATGCTCGACTGATAGTTGTTGTTGTAGGCAAACTCAGCTAAAGGCAAGAACTGGTCCCATGAACCACCAAAGTCAATGACACAAGCTCGCAACATATCCTCCAAAATCTGAATAGTACGCTCGGACTGTCCGTCTGAGGATGAAATGCTGTGCTCAAATCAATCTGTGTGCCTAACTGTCGCTGAAATACTCTCCAGAAATGGGAAGTGAACTGAGTACCTCGGTCTGATATAGTGGATATGGGCACACCATGCAATCTAACAATATCTCTCATATAGATCTTTGCCAACTTCTCTACTGAATACGAAACTGATACTGGGATGAAGTGCGCTAACTTGGTCAGTCTATCCATAACGACCCATACTGAATCAAACATCCTCTGAGTCTGCGGGAATCCAACTATGAAATCCATGTTAATACGCTCCCACTTCCACTCGGGAAGCTGAATCTGCTGCATCAAACCACCGGGTCTCTTGTGCTTGTACTTAACCTGCTGACAGCTCAAGCACCGAGCTACATATGCTACAATATCCTTCTTCATCATCCGCCACCAATAATGCTACCGTAAGTCCTGATACATCTTTGCGGCACCCGGATGAATAGAATACCGGAAACTATGAGCCTCCTGTAGTATCAACTCCTGAATACTATCAACATCAGGTACACAAATACGACCCTGCATTCTCAAAACTCCCTCATCATCCACCGTAACCTGCTTGGCACCTATGTGTCGAACCGTATCTCTAAGAACACATAGATGGCGATCATCATACTGCCTGGCCCGAATACGATCATACAATGAAGAATGGGCCACGATATGGGCCAACACATTGCCAGTCTCAGAAACCTCCAATCTTATAAATCGGTTGGCCAAGGCCTGAACATCCAACGCAAAAGGTCGCTCTCCGACTGATAAATAAGCAAGACTACCCATACTGGCTGACTTCCAGCTCAAAGCATCGGCCACCATATTGGCCTTCCCCGGATGATAAAGAATGGTAATATCATAATCCTTCAGCAACTCTAACCATCTCTTCTGCCTCATGTTCAACTCCTTCTGTTTGAACAAATACTGCAAGCTCTTATGATCCGTAACACCTCACATGGCACACCATACAAATAATGCCTCCAAATCTTCAATGCATGCACAATAGCTACTAACTCCAAGTCATGAACTGGATAGATATTCTCATGAACCTTCAACTGACGAGAAGTATAGGCTATAACCTTGCCATCATGCATCAACACTGCACCAAGTCCCACCCGTGAAGCATCACAATACACGGTATATGGCCCTGAACCTGTGGGAAAAACTAACACCGGTTCCATGGTCAAGGCTTCATTGATCTTCTGAAAGCTCGCCTCATACTCCTCCGACCACCTGAACTAGGCACTCTTCTGAGTCAATCTGGTCATCGGGGCTGCAATGGATGAAAAGCCCTCCACAAACTGGCGATAATAAACTACTAAGCCCAAGAAACTCCGGATCTCTGAAGCTAAGGTGGGTCTAGGCCAATCTCTAACTGCTGAAATCTTCTTGGGATCCACATGAATACCATCTGACGATACCACATGGCCTAGAAATGCAACTGAACTCAACCAGAACTCACACTTGGAAAATTTGGCATACAACTGACCATCCCTCAAAGTCTGGGGGACGACTCGAAGGTGCTGCTCATGCTCCTCACGGCTACAAGAGTAAATCAAAATATCATCAATGAAAACAATCACAAATGAGTCCAAATAGGGCCTGATCACTTGGTTCATCAACTCCATAAAAGCAGCGGGGGCATTTGTCATCCCAAATGACATCACCAAGAACTCATAATGTCTATACCGAGTACAAAAGGCTTTCTTAAGGACATCAGACGCCCTAATCCTTAGCTGATGGTAACCAGATCTCAAGTCTATCTTGGAGAACACTGTAGCACCCTGAAGCTGGTCAAATAGATCATCAATCCTCAGCAAAGGATACTTATTCTTGATAGTAACCTTATTCAACTACTGGTAGTCAATACTCATCCTCATCGAGCCATCTTTTTTCTTGACAAACAACAATGGGGCACCCCACGGAGAAACACTGGGCCTAATAAAGCCTTTATCTAACAAATCCTGCAACTGATCCTTCAACTCCTTTAACTCTGGCAGCGCCATACGATACGGCGGAGTAGAAATAGGCTGGGTGCCCGGAGCTACCTCAATACAAAAATCAATATCCCTGTCGGGTGGCATACCCAGCAGGTCAGCAGGGAATACCTCTGGAAACTCACGAATCACGGGCACAGACTCCAGGGAAGGAACCTCGGTGCTAGAATCACGAACATAGGCCAGATAGGCCAAACAACCCTTCTCGACCATGCGCCGAGCCTTCATATAAGAAATAACTCTACCAGAAGAATGACTAGGAGTCCCTCTCCACTCCAAACGAGGTACCCCTAGCAAGGCCAAGGTCACTGTCTTAGCATGACAGTCCAGAATAACATAATAGGGGGATAAAAAATCCATCCCCAATATAACATCAAAGTCAACCATATCAAGAAGCAAAAGATCAACCTGAGTCTCCAGACCACTAATAACTACTAAGCAAGTACGGTAGACTCGATCTACCACTATAGAATCACCCACCGGTGTAGACACATGCACAACAGTACTCAAGGAATCACGAGGCATACTTAAATAAGGGGAAAAATATGAAGACACGTAGGAGAATGTAGAACCCGGAACAAATAACACTGAAGCCTCTCGGCTGCAAACTGAAACCGTGCCTATAATAACTACATCAGAAGCCTCAGCATCAGGGCTGGTAGGAAAACCATAGCACCGGGGCTGAGCCCCTCCAACCTCAACATCACTGGGTCGACCTACTGCGACCTGACCTCTACCTCTCGTGGCATGTCCTCCACCTCTGGTATGACGACCACCACCCCTAGCTAGTTGAGGGGGTGGGGGTGCGCCTGATGCGGGAACCATGGCACGGGAACCTTGATACTGAGACGCAGCAGAACCTCAGGGGAAAAACCTAGAAATATGCCCTGAAACACCACAAGAATAACAAGGCCTCTGCTGCCGTGGCTTCTGACTCTGGAACTGGCCTTGTCGACCCTGATAACAACCTTGGAAGCTCTGAAACGGCGATGCACTGATAGGTGCTTGTGGTGCACTAATATGAGCTGGCGGTGTACTGTGAGCTACCTGAAGTGCCGACTGATAGGGTCTGGGAGGATGTTCTCTGCTGAAAGAATCCCTACCCCCAGATGAGGCTCTACTGAATCGACCGAAGTGACGGGGCCTCTTGTCAGCCCCCTGACCACCACCCTGTGACAAAATCATCTCAATCCTCCTGGCCACATTGGCCGCATCCTGGAATGAAATATCAGTACCTGACTCCTTGGCCATCTGAAGCCTGATGGGCTGAGCCAAACCCTCAATAGACCTCCTCACTCTCTCACGATAAGAGGGAAGTATCATAAGTGCATGCCGAGCTAGAGTGATGAACCTGGTCTCGTACTGAGTGACAGAAATAGATCCCTGCTGGAGGCGCTCAAACTGCCTCCGAAGATCCTCCCTCTGAGTAACTCGAAGGAACTTCCCCGGGAATAACTAGGAGAACTGAGCCCAAGTCAATGGTGCAGACCCAGCTGGCGTGGTCAAACAGTAGTCTCTCCACTAGGTCTTGGCAGAACCTGAAAGACGAAAAGTATCAAAATGAACTCTATTAGACTCTACTATGCCCATGTTCTGAAGAACCTCATGACAGCTGTCCAAATAATCCTGGGGATCCTCTGATGGTGCACCAGTAAATGTAGTAGTGAATAGCTTGGTGAATATATACAATCTCCATAAAGCATCTGCAGACATAGCTGCTCCCTCAATTGCTGGTGCCACAATACCAGGTTGAGCTACTCCGGCCGTCTGAGGTGCCGGAGTCTGGAACTGAGGATCTAGCTGCTCTGGTGTGCGAATAGCAGGAGTCTGGGTCCCTCCCCCAGCCTAAGAAACGACTGGTGCAGTAGGAAGAAGATCGGTCTGAGCCACACTCTCCATGAGTCTCACTAAGGGGACTAGAGCATCCTGAAGCATCGGGGTGGCAATGAACCCCTCTGGGACCTGAGCTGGTATAACTGGAACTGTCTGAGTAGGAACCTTACCTGCAAAGTCTACCTGTGGGTCCTCTACTAGGGCTGCTGCTCTGGGCTGAGCCCTGCCCCTGCCCCTGCCTCAGCCTCTAGTACGACCTCGACCCCTCGTAGGAGTTGCAACAGGAGAATCGGGCTGCTGATCGGTAGATGAGGAAGCACGCGTTCTCGCCATCTACGATAGAATAAAATGGAAACTCAAGTAGCATTTAGAATTCAAATCGCACGACAAAAAAGAAGAAAAGTGAAGTTATTACTAACTTTACAGCCTCTGGGGGATAAGTACAGACGTCTCCGTACCAATCCCTCAGACTCTGCCAAGTTTGTCTGTGAATTATGAGACCTATGCAACCTAGTCATATGATACCAACTTGTCACGACCAGAAATCCCACCTTCAGGCCGTGATGGCACCTAACGTTGCACCCGCTAGGCAAGACAACGTGTTGATTGAATTGATTTATTAACAAGTAAAAGTAATAAACACTGACTAGATAATTGAGATAAAATGCGGAAGCTTAACAAAATCTAAATAACAATAGCCAATAACGAAGAAATCCCTTTACGTACAAAACCCAGAAATAGAGTCACCACCTCACGAACCAGTCTAAGATTTAGCTAAAGATAACAGTTGAAATAAAATAATATATTTGTATGGAAACACATAGATGACAGAATGAAAAATAGACAGTGATGCCGAGATCCACGAACGCTTGCAGAACTACCTCGGTGTCGTCTCAAAATGGACTGAAGGATACTCCCCCTAACGATGTCCACTGGGTCCGGCTACGTAATCTGCACAACATAAAGTAATTGCATCAGTACAACCGACCCCATGTACTGAGTAAGTGCCGAGCCTAACCTCGGCGAAGGAGTGACGAGGCTAGGACACGACAACAAATATTACATGTGCAGTTCAATAATATAGCAGGAAATAAACAAGAAATACAACTATGGGGAAGAACATGCTGGGGATGAAAGGGAAACAATTGCTAAAACAGTAGAGTCAAGTACTAACTGGAATGTAGAAGTAAAACGGGAAGTAACAACTCGAAACAAGTAAAATAGACAGGAGAAGGCACGACATGACCCCTCGTGCATAGCCTCACAGTCACTTGGCATGGAATGTCCCGTAGTGCATAAATAATAAAGTCACTCGGCACGGAATGTCCCCTCGTGCATAAATAATAATCACTCGGCACGAAATGTCCCCTCGTGCATAACTAATAATCACATGGCACGGAATGTCCCCTCGTGCATAATGAATATAAAAGCAACAATTGATATGAAATTTTAACAATACGACATCTCAAATGTACAACAATAATCAAAAAAATTCTATTGTCCCGGCAAGGGACTCAGCTATAACCAATCTCACTCAGAAGTATAATGTCAACAGTAAAACCCTCGACCGAACACATAATCAATAACTTTCTATGTCATGAAATAACCTCAAGGTACGACTTCCAGGGTCCCCAATAATTCACAGAACAGAGAATATCAAAGAACAGTAAGTAATTCATCAAAATTTGACTCACGGCCATGCTTGACCACAACATATAGGTACCCCTCACCTCACCTTTACGTTGGACATGAAATACGCATAGCAAATAAAACTCCATAGCTATTCCCTCAAGCTAAGGTAGGCCAAACACTTACCTCGGCTCCAAGAATGCAAGTCAAGCCTCAATCACGGCCTTTCCTCTTGAATCCAACTCCAAAACGATAGCATCTAAGCAGAATCGACTCAATAATATTAATAATGAATCAATAAGTCAATCCCAAAGTCTAATTATACATTTCCCATCATTCTTCCAAAAAACCAAAATTCGACCCCGGTCCCACTTGGTCCAAACACGAGGTTCGGACCAAAACCCGATCACCCATTCCCCCACGAGCCCGAATATACAATTTGTTTTAAAATCCGACCCCAAAATGAGGTTGAATTTCAAAAATTTCCAAAAGCCCTAACTCTACCCAAAACCCCCAATTTCTACCCTTGATTTCATGCTTTTAGGCCTAGAATCTAGTAATAGATGATGAAAATGGAAGAAGTTGGAGTTAAGAACACTTAATTATGAAGCCATGGTGGAATGGTCTCCTAAGAATCGCCCAAGAAGAGTGGAGAAGAAGAAAATGGTGAAAGATATGAAAATTCGATAATGGGTATTCTGTTTTAAGGCTTTTATATGACTGGACGAAATAAGCCTATACGATCGCGAAGAGAGGGCTGCGATCGCATAGAGGTCTGCTTCTAATGCACCGCGATCGCGAAAAGGGACCTGCGATCGCACAGCTCAAGGAACCCCTCCCTATGCGATCACAAACAAGTCTATGCGATCGCACAGGGTAACTAGCCAGCCCCACACCCGGACCTCCTATACCCCTATGCGATCGCGGACAATTCTATGCAATCGCATAGAAGAAACTGACCTCCCCTTCATTTAAAGTTATGCGATCGCAGCTATCCCTACACGTTCGCATAGAGCAAAGCATCAGACACCAGCAACAGCCTATTTACACCAGATTTTTCAACCTTTTAGCACCCCAACACCTACCCGAAACTCACCCGAGCCCTCGGTACTCAAAACCAAATATACACACGACTTCAAAATCATCCTACAAACTTATTTGAGTAATTAAACCACCCAAATAACATCAAAACAAATGAATTAAACTCAAAAATCCATAGAATTTCCTCAAACTTCACAAACTATCAAATTTTCCATTTTTGATCCGAAACACGTCAAACCAAGTCCGTTTCTTACCAAATTTAACAGATGACTCACATAACACATATTGAACCTGTTTCAGGCTCCGGAACCATGATACGGGCCCGGTAACACAGATTTTCAGAAAATAATTTCCTTTAAAAATTCATTTCTCGGACTTGGGACATCGGAATTCGATTCCGGGCATACTCCCAGGTCCCATATTTTCCTACGGACCCTCCGGGACCGTCAAATCATCGGTCCGGGTTCGTTTACCAAAAATGTTAACCGAAGTCAACTTTATTCTATTAATTATCATAAATTCAACTGTTTAACACATTTCCACGTAAAGGCTTCCGGCTACGCGCCCGGGCTGCGCACGCATATCGAGGCATACACCCATCATCATCATTAAGTTTGAAAGAGTTGCACGCTAAATTTTATCGCTGGTGATTAGCATATACAATGGTGCCCCCGTCATGCTCGAATCCTGGGTCCGCCTCTTGTTCTATCGTATGGATTACACCCCCCTATAAAAATTGGTTGGATATAAACTGAGTGCAAGTGCCCTTGCAAATGAAAATAACATATTCCTATTTGGGAAGTCACATAATGTAGCTGAAGAGAACAAAGTCAAAGAAATAAAAGGGAAAAAACATAAAGCAATTATATCCCAGAAAGATGCTTTTAGTTCTCCATTACAATTTTGGCTTTGGCTATAAATACATGGCTAACTTGCCATATAGTAATCATGATCTCAATAAAGAAAAGAGGTTTAACATGAAGAGGAGAGTCATATTTGTTTAGTAGCCAAGGATGACTTGCCTGCTCCATTATTTTAAAAGGTGTTTGGTTACACTATTTTTGCTTTGGTTTCAGGCAGTCTCCTTGGCTATCTTGACATGCTCTTCTTTTTTCATGCAAGACCTTTTCATTCTTCTATATACATTACCAAACAATGCGGATTTCCGAACGGGCATCCCCTCGGAGATTGGCTCGTCGGAAAGGTATTTCGGACGATAGAAATATTTCCGATGATATTTGGTTTGCATATCAAGAAGAGAAGGAGATAAGAGAAGTATAGTATGATGAAAAGGGTCTTATTTGGTAGCCAAGGATGACTTGCCTGCACCATTTTGGAAAGCTCATTTAATATATATTGATGGCACAGTCCTTTTCTTTCTTGGTTTCAGGCAGGTCACCATGGCTAACTTGATAATCTCTTCTCTTTCATACAATTCCTTCTCTTCTTCCATTGCCTATGGAGAATTCAGTACAGCGAGGGAGGTTTTTTTTTTTTGGGGGGGGGAGGATCTAAAATGAATAGAAGATCTTATTTAATAGCCAAGAATGACTTCATTTGTTTTTTTGGCTAAAAAGATAATAGAATATTTATGCATCATTACAAAAGTAACGCTATTACTAGTGCTATGATCATCTAAAATATACAGTACATTATCAGAAGTTCTAACAAAAGAAGTTCTTATTTTGGCTGCTTTTACAGACATAGCTAAAGCAAATAACGGAGGAACAGCTGAATAATTAAACAAAATAGACTGACTCCTATTGCTAGCAGATGTGCCACTTGGTTTTGTTCCCTTTGGAATCACGTAATTATTCATATTATCTTAGACCGTGTATTCGTAGGTTGTCAAAAATAAAGGAGTTTCTGATTTGACATGAGATACGCATTCAAATTCTAATCGATACATTTTACATATGGTTGAGATTTATTAATAGGTTGTTGGACATTTGAAGGGTGTAAATTTTGAGTCTTTATCGTCCATGGACCTTCTAGACTCATGCCAAAATACATATCATATACATATGCGTATTCATGCAAATTAAACACTCATGAGATTGATAGCACATTAGTTATTGGACACTTAGACGTAGTCAGATTGATGTAAAGTGTGAATCTTTACTACTTGTTTCATATCTCCTTTATATGAAGAATTGGTGCATTTGCATGTGCTTTGACCTTGTTATCCGAAAAGCATGCTTATTATCTACTTTTTCGATGGTACACCTTATTATTGAAATCCGTTATTTCTTGGTTATCTCTATGTTATTGTATATGCTTATAAACTGCAAATGTTATGTAAAATGAATATTTTTGACTAAACCACACCACTATTCTTTTGAGGTTAATTTTGATATATACCGAGTATATAAGATCGGTTGTACTCATATTACACTTTTGCACCTTACGTGCAAATTCTAGAGCTAAGTTGTTGCAGAGTCCGAGGGCAAGCATTGAAGACATCAGGCTTCAAGTTTTCTGTCAATTTGTTAATGCTAGTTTAGAACTTATTTTTCTGTTTATGTATATTCAAACAGATAATGTATTTTTTCTTCATACAAGGATTGATTTTTATTTCTTAGTTACTCATGACTTGTGGTACCAGTTCTTGAGGTAGTTTGTATTAATTTTGCATTCTTATTCATTATTTGTTTGGTGAGTTTCAGCTTGGGATGTCTTTTATGTTTGTTGGTTCGCCTAGCATATTGGCTTAGGATCACGACTTAGTGAAATTTGAACCGTGATAATGTTACAATCCAAAATCCCTCCGATGGAGTTTCGATGACACCTGGTCTCTAAAACTAGGTAAGCCTAATACATACCGAAAAGATAACAGATTCTACTAAACAACTATTGAACATGAACAAGAGTTTTTCTAAATAAACCAATAGTCTCAGCATGACACAATATCCCAAAATCAGTTGTACAAGTCATAAGCCCTTCGAGGAGTACATTTAAATAACGAATACATCATTGTTCCGAAATAAAATGAAACAATAGAAATAAATACAATAGAGGATGACTTCAAAGCCTACGAACGACCGACAAATGTACCTTGAAGTCTCCAACCACATCAACCATAAGTCTCCAAAACAACTCGATCAAAAGTACCTGGTTCTGTACAAAAAATGTGCAGAAGCGTAGCATTAGTACACCATGCTGGCACCTAGTAGTATCAAGCCTAACCTCGGTAGAGTAGTGACGAGGTCAGGTGAAGACACTCACTGAACATCTAACATGTGCATGATATGACATAAAGTTAACAAGAAAGGAATATTAAAGAAATGCCAACAACAAACAGAAATCAATTTACAAACAATAGCAACGATAAGCGAAACAAGAATGGCAACGAGAAATAACCAAGTAATTAAACAACAACATAGTTGGGGTATAGATGAAGTATAAGTGTGCTCAAGTGGGGAAAACAATGTCAACTCATCTCAACCAATCAAATCATTCCTAATACACAATTTCATCCCACTTCTCATAATTTCACATCATAAATCACAATTTCCAAACCTTTAACATACATGGCATCTTGTTCCCACATCTATCCATCTCACTTTGCACGGTAAAATTCATGTGCTACTCGGTACATATTATCCGTGTCAAATGCTAATTAAGATGCTCAAGAGATTTTATTTATATATCATAAAGTGAAACTATAGTTTCTAGACCAAGTAGTAAACCAATGAGAAAGATGAGTTGATTTTAAAAATTATTTGGATAAAGAAAATAACAATTTCAATGAAATACAACATCAGATATGCTATTGAATTTAATATAAAATTTATTAATTTAAAACATAATAACAATCCCTTTTTAAGTAAAAAAAAATCCCGAACAGGTTAAGGAGATTAAGTTGAGAAATCAATTGAAATAAAATGTGACAACTATTTGAAACGGTAAATACCGAAATATATGGTGAGTTTAACTTAAAAGTCACACAATGCAACATGATATTAATTATTTTATTTAAAATCACTATATTACTGACACACTTAACAGGACAGGGGGTAACGACTCAACGTAGTAAATTCACCTTGAAAATCAATTTATCAAAATAATAGTATTAGAAAAAGAACCCAGAAAATTACGGTAAGGCGATAAGCCAATGACAATAACTCGATCCTCAGAAAAACAGTGAAGGACCGAAAATACAAATTTTCAGAGTCTCGTAAGAAAGAACCGAAGCCATTGCAACAAACAGGGAATACAAACACAAAATATGTTGCCGCGCAACCCGATCCCACCATATAATATGAATATCAAAATTCACCCTTCTTCCATCATATCAATTCACCCTTATTTCACCGGTTGTAGCGTGCAACCCGATCCCACCGTACAATATCAATATCATGATAATAAACAAAGTATGTAGATGCGCAACCCGATCCCACCATATAATATCAAGATAATATTTTGCCATTATTCCAACATATCAATTCACTCGTATTTCACCTGCTGCGGCGTGCAATCCGATCCCACTGCACAACAACAATATCACAATATAAATATCCTCCCTTATGTCTCCACCTCCCTTATTTCACATGTTGTAGCGTGCAATCCGATCCCCCTTACATTAATTCAAATCAACAGCAACAATTCAATAACTCCATTTACAAGAATTTTTACAATCAAGGGTATCAGTACACAACAACAAAGGAACCACGTAAAACCCGAAGGAATACAACAAACTTTACAAAATGACAGAGCAGGTATGGTACGTGATAGCTGAGTATGGAATCACAGCAATTAGGATAGGTAGCAGATAAGCACAAAACATAGAAGAAACTCAACAATTAAGAGGTAACAAGACAATAAGGAAGGAAATAACTTCAGCTACGTCATATAAGGCCCAAACAACAAGTAAGAGGTACAATAAGTGCTAACAACGTCAAATAGAGCATGTGAGAGTATCCTAACAACGAGATACCTCATATTATGACAATTTAATCAAAGGCATGTGAAGAGACTAGACAATCTAAATCGGTCAATACCACATATAGACCGTGTACCCACTCGTCACCTTGCGTACAAGGCTTTCACATAACAAGATAGCACAATTAACTCAATTCATAAGGGGTGGTTTCCACCACACAAAGTTAGACAAGACACTTACCTCAATTTGGCTAACTCAATACTCAATTTAGATTTTCCTTTACCGATTCACCAATGCTCGGCTCAATCTAGCCAAAGACGACTTAAATACATCAAACAATGCAAGAGAAAATAATTTCAATTAACAAAGCTATGATCCTTATACAATTTGTAAAAAGTCAACAAAAGTCAACTTCACGGGCCCGTACCTCGGGACCCAATAAAATTTACAAAACCCGAACATCCATTCCGATACCAGTTTAACCATATCAAAATTATCAAATTCTGATACCAATTCGTCCTCCAGATCATCATTTTACATTTTGAAAGTTTTCTTAAAAATCCCATTTTCCCCAACCCAAAACACTAATTAAATGATAAAAATAAAGTTAAAATCATGGAATATAATAAATTATAGGTGAAGAACACTTACCCAACAGATTTACTTGAAAACCCCACAAAGAATCGCTCAAAATCGAGCTCTAGAACCTCAAAAATGGTGAAAATGAGTAACCCTCGGAATAGAGTACTATTTATTCTGCCCAGGTGCTAAAGCATCGCTAACACGGAGGACTGATCGCGTTCGCGAAGAAGAAAAATTGGAGGCTGCCAAGATGTATTTCACGAATGTGACAGATCGCTTGCGAACGCGAAGAGGAAGAAGTTACTGCCCAGAATAAGTGTTACGCGATCGGGAACAAACATATGCGATCACGAATAAGGAAATTGATGGCCAAGGAGCTGAGCTACGCGAACGCGAAGAGACGGATGCGAATGTGAAGAAGGGAAAGGCATACCTTCGCGATCGCGGATGGAATCATGCGAATGTGAAGAACAATAATTCATCCTCCAAAAATTGCACTAAGAGAACGTGGAGGAAGTGACGCGAACGCGATTAAGGATACAAGATGGCAGAAACCAGCAGTCCAAAAATAGAAGAAATTGGCCCGCAGCCCATCCGAAATACACTTAAGGCCCCCGGGACCCTATCTAAACACACCAAAAAGTTAAATAGCCTAACACCGACTCGCTCGGGGTCTCAAATCACATCAAACAACGTTGAAACTATGAAACACACCATGAATCGACTCATGAACTTTCAAATCTTCCAACTTCTACAACTCTTGCCGAAACCTACCAAATCAATCTGGAATGACGTCAAATTCTGCAGACAAGTCCCAAATGACATAATGGAGCTACTCCAACTCTCGAAACCGCATTCCGACCCCAATATCACCAAATTCAACTCTCGGTCAAACCTCTCACTCTTCCAAAACTTCAACTTTTCAATTTTCGCCAAAATGCTTCATATTACCCTACGGACCTCCAAATCCAAATCCGAAAGCACACCTATGTCCAAAATCACCACCCGAGCCTATCGGAACCATCGGAACTCCAATCCGAGGTCAAATACTCAATAGTCAAACCTTGGTCAATTCCTTCAACTTCGACCTTCTAAAATGAGAGTCACTCCTAAAAAATCCTTTCTAAACCTCTCAAAAATCCGACCCGATGATACACGCAAGACATAATACACAGTGTGAAGCAATTCATGACCCCAAACTGCCGAACCGGACACAATTGCTCAAAACGACCAGTCGGATCGTTACAGATAAAGAGTCGGGTTACGTCAGGCTCTTTCAACAACAATTCAGATCTTCATCTTTGTGCTAATTACATAAAAGGCACAAATTGGGAGGATCTCATTAATTTTTTCTTTAATATTAACACTTTTTTACCTTAAAATGACAAATTAGAACAAATTAGTTCAACTATTGGATAGAGTAAAGAAAATGAAAAACTTCAGAGTTTATTAAATATCATATATTTTGAAGTACAACATGAAAATATGCCAAATGAACGAGTCAATTAATATTCATCAGAAAATGCTGAAGAAGTTGACAGTTTTGTGACGAAATTCCTCAATTTGTTACAAACTTATGACGGTCTATTCTTCTGTCACAAAATTTTTGCGACGCTCGGCTAGTGACAAAATTATGACAAATTCTCCATCAAAATATTGTTCTTTTCTTGTAGTGATAGGAATAGATATTTACTATACTGGTTCACACACTGGAAATGACACCATATGTGTAAATACATACATATGTATAAGGTTGCGAATCCTTCAAGTCTAAAAATAAGATTGCAATTTCACTCAAATAGGTCAATTTAGTATTACTAGCAGGATATTTAGAACCATAACATTTTAGAAAGTGAAAGTATCAAATTTATGCAAAAATAGAAGCATATCTTATCTCAATTACTATTATTTAAAGTGTGTTTGGATAAGCTTATAAGAAGGTTAGACTGACTTACATCAATTGATTATAAGCAAAAACTAGCCAAAGTCAACTTGCGACTTTTCAGCATACAAGTACTCTTAATTTGACCACGATATTTAGTTTTGCTATTCTTAATATTTTTTCTAATTATCTCAAAGTACCTTCTCAAGACAAAATTCATAGGATTGAACTCGGGAGAGGAAATTCTAGATTGCATATAGGATTGAGTAGAGCAAGATCTTGAACATAAGTATCGGGAACGGATTTACGGTTAGGAAGGGGATATACCTATTACCTTGCTTTGTTACTATACAGTTCTTGTTAATCCTGATTCCATAGGAATATAGGCGTTAGGTTAGTTTGAATAGATGAGTCGTACTTCCGGAGAATACTACGAATAATATTAACCCCTTCAATCAATAAACTAGATAAATTAATCAAATAATTTAAGTGGAAGACTCAATTGGATTGTTAGATAACCCATAACTCTGAAATATTTTCAAAAACTTGTTGCTCCCAAATGCACACGCAAGTATACATGGTCGTACATGTAATATAGTATTGTAAGTCTAGGTATCGTACCCACAAGGACTTGTGATTAACTATTTACTGAATTAAAATAAGACAATTAAATTATTCGAGCGATTCCTAAGGTGTGCTTATTTAACTAAACTAATCTAGAGTAGTAAACTAAGCGATTAAAAGAAACAAGTCGGCAAGCTTAAAGACGAATTCACTGGGAGAAAATACTCCAGAGCTATGGGTTAGCGAACAATCCCGTTGAGTTTTCTACTTAAATTGTCTAATTAATTTCTCTAGTTTATTGATTGATAGGGTTAATATTACTTGTAGTTGACGAGCGCAAAACACAACACAAAATTAATGCTCGCTAGCCAATGAGAGTATAGTATGATTATCATCTCCATAGGAATTGGATTTAAATAATGCTCTAGAAATTTCTGGTTTAACTACTATTCAGGGTGATCAAAACTTGATTGGAATGATTACGAATTATGATTAACTACTAAAGTAAAGCAATTAACAGTTGACGGCAAAGAACAAGAGATTAGCAGAGTATGTTTCTTACCAATGTGAGAAATAAGGGTGTTGACATGATATTTGCAAGATTGTTATTCTGGATATGAAATTGTTATATTTCACTCTTGAGGTTCTATTGATACTCACGAATTCAATAGGTGATAAGCTTATTCTTCAGATTCAGACTCCTCTATTAATTAAATCTAAAACATTCAAATAAACTAACGTGAAGTGCGGTGAAACTTGCAAGAATCTACTGGTAGGAATGATCTAAGAGAAACATCTCACGAATATTTCTCAATCTTAATTTAAAAGGTATCTCAAAAAGCTCTCTCGATTATTTCAAAGAATCACCAAAATAAACTGAAGCATACGGTGCAATAAGATGTTCTTCTTTCGATTAAACACAATAAAGAATAAAATCACAACTATATTAAAGCTCCTCCAATTAATTCAAGCAATTAAGTAGTATTGAAATCCATAAATAACAACCCAGTAATCAAATCATGTCAAACCCGAAGGTGAACTACTCAAAAATTATGGAGGAAGTCTTCACAAATATAATTAAAAGGTGAAAAAGCATCAACCTAGCGTTACAGTCTAAACTCCTATATTGAATTGATGGAAAGATGATTAAATCTTGTGTCATGTAGCCTCCAATGCGCTCCCAAAGCTTCCAAGGTCAAAATCCCCTTCAACAACGTCTTTTGGGTGTATTTTTACCATATAGGCGTGGGCCCGGACAAAACTACCATTTCCAAGCCGAAACATGTAAATACTCTGATAAATTGTATAGGCGCATCGCGCCCCACGCCGCACCACGCGGGGCACTAATGGAGAAGTTCATAGAGCAGCATCTGACAAACAGCAACACAAAGCACTGTCGAGCCACCCCATGCAATGCGGTTGTGCATTTTTATAGAGTAAAACTATTTCTTTGATTTTGATATTCAGACTTGGTCCTCGACCCCTGAACACAATCCCTGTTTATCCCCTGGGCTTTTACTCAAACTTTAAAGCTCCAAATTTTTCGATTAAGCTCCTGATTATCTATTTAACTAGGAATCACATCATGCATGGTATAAAACACATAATAAGTGCAATTCATTATCATTTAAGCTCAAACACAAGTAAAATGCAGTAATTAGCATGCAAGCTTTGACTAAAATACGAGTTTATAGCCTACCATCAGTAGTATTCTCCCGAAGTACTACTCGCCTATTCAAGATAACCTAAAGCCTATATTCCTATGGAATTAGGATTTACAAGAACACATTAATAATTCATGTATAATAACCAAGCAAGGGGAGTATATATATCCCTATCCTAACCACAAAGTCGTTCCCGATACTCAAGTTCAAGATCACGTTCTACTCAATCTTATATGCATCCGAGAATTCCCTCTCCCGTCAATCCTAGATTCGTAGATAGTATTCAAATGGTGATCAAGCAATCAAATAATTAAGCGTAAGATTGAATAAATATACCAATATGGTAAAATAATAAGAACAATCTAAGCTTCAAACTACAACGTTCATGTAGCATATAAAACTCTAGAACTAATGAACTATAAAATTAAAGGAAGAGAAGAGAAGAAAAACTAATTGGAAGCCTCCTCCAAGCGTGTTTTGTGTTCTCCCTTGGTCAAAAGTTCTGTACAAAAATATGTGAAAGGACTATTTAAAGGTATAGGAAAAAGGCTAAAACAAAATAACCAAGTCCAAAACCAAAAAGGAGACAAAATAGGCTCAAAACACGGACCCGTGCGTCGTCACGCAAAATGCACGAAGAACCCCAGCTCTAGGCTGCGCGTCGCGAGCCTTAATGCGAGAGGAAATCCGCGCGTCGCCAGCTTGCT
This sequence comes from Nicotiana knightiana, assembly GCA_005239525.1. Classification (NCBI taxonomy): domain Eukaryota; kingdom Viridiplantae; phylum Streptophyta; class Magnoliopsida; order Solanales; family Solanaceae; genus Nicotiana; species Nicotiana knightiana. The sequence continues at coordinate 61,221 of ML383244.1, read as the reverse complement.
TCAACATTTAATTGGGAGAAATTCAAAAATAGCCATATTTACAAGTGGTCATTACAAAATAGCCACACTTTCAAAAGTAATCAAAATTTAGTCACTTTTCATGTAAAGATAAATCTGGACGAAAATATTGTTCAAAATCCGAGAAAATCCACCATAATATACCTCTAGTATATTATACTGGAGTTCCAGCATAAGTATACCTGAACTCTAGTATATTATACTGGAGTTCCAGTATAATATACTGGACTTTCAGCATAATATACTGGAGTTCCAGTATAATATGCCGGTCCAGCATAATATGCTGGAAGTTCAAACACATGTGCTCCAATCTCTAGTATATTATTCTAGAACTTTTCGCGTGTTGGAGTTCCAATATAATATGCTGAATGTTCATACACAAGTGCACTGATCTCCAGTATATTATGCTGGAGCTTCCCGTGTTGCAGCAAAATAGTGGCTATTTTTTAATAACTTTGCAAACGCCGACTATTTTTGAATGACCAGTCCGAAAACTTACTAGCCCATGCTATTTTTTCCATTTAATTGCTGCCAAACTTTTGATCCTAACTTTTCAATTCTTTTTCGTTTCCTTCTCTCTTTTCTTTTGCAATTTTTTCTTTTGTCTTCTTTTCCATGTTTATTTGTCTCCAATGGTTGCACAATAATTAAATAATCACGAGCTCATTATAAAATACACATGAAATCTCAACTTTGCTCCTAATTTCATCTTCAAAATACCTACACATAAAATAAATTCAATTAAGCATAAATAAAGTAAAATTTAGCATCAAAGCACCAAAATATAAGATAAGTAATAGACTAAAAATACATAATTATAGACAAACATCAGTGAAAGTATGAAATTTATGTAAACAAAGAAACATATCTTATCCAAATTACTATTATTTAAAGTGTGTCTGGATAAGTTGATAAGAAGGTCAAACTAACTTATATGTATATTTCGGCTTATTGTCACGATCCAAAATTTTCACTTTCAGATCGTGATGGCGCCTAACATTTCACTTGCTAGGAAGCCAACGTTAGAGAATCGTTAAGCCAATTACTATTCAATTTCAATAAATAAGGTTACTTAAGCCAAAATGAGATAAAATCGATTGCGGAGTAGTGTAAATACCCATAATATTTACTACAATCCGGATCTAGAGTCACAACTCACGAGCTTCTGAAATTTTCTACAAACGGAGTCTGAAAAAATACAATTGTTTTGAACGAAAAGAAACAGTAAAATAGAAGGGGACTTCAAAGTCTGCGGACGCCAGCAGATCTACCTCGAGCTTCCAATGAGCAAATCCAAGCTGCTATGCCTCAGGATAGCTGGGAACAATGCAAAAATTTGCATAAGAAGTGCAGAGTGTAGTATGAGCACAATCGACCATATGTACTATGTAAGTGCCGAGCGTAACCTCGACGAAGTAGTGACGAGACTAACGCATGTCACTCAAACTACAATTTGTACGCAATATATAATAAATACAGAAAAGGAAATATATAACGAAATAAGGCAATCAATTGACAATAATAGCTACAACCAACACATTCAAGAAACTGCCTAAGAAAATACCGCAAAACCAACACAACTCAAGAAAATAAAAACACATAGGTTATTGCGGCGCGCAACCTGATCCCACCGTACATCACATAATCCTCCCTTATTTGACTGTAACAACATTAACATCAATACATAACATATATATATATATATATATATATATATATATATTGCGGCGTGCAACCCGATCCCACCATATAACAATATCAGTGTCATAATTCACCCTTATTTCGCCGTAACAGTCCACCCTTATTCTACCTATTTCGGCGTGCAACCCGATCCTACCGTACAGTACAAATTCACCCTCATTCCACCATATCAATCCACCTTTATTTCACATATTGCGGCGTGCAACCCGATCCCACCATATCAGTACAAAATACTCAACGTGCACAATCATATTAACGTTTCAAACCACGAAAACTTTTACGATCAATAAATACCAAACTGAACCAAAAGGAAAACCTTGTACAACATAGGAATATACATAAGTAATACTACACATCGAAATCAGTCCAGTAATTGACAATTAGAAGGTGCAAGTAAGTCAGTTTAAGCAAATATCAGGGAATCATGAAACTATGAAAAGGTATAACATCATTAACAGGAGAAGATATGGTTTAACAGGTAGCAAGTAGCATATAACATTTAAGCCAGGGAAGAAGATAATTAAAGAATAGTGGAAAATCAGAGAAAACAAGAAATTTGGCGTCATATAAGCACTCGTCACCTCGCATATATGCCGATCACATGAAATTCACATAGCACATAGTACGAGGGTTCCAAATTCCCTCAAGTCAACTTTAGACTCAATACTTACCTCGCTCCAAAGATCACTCAATGCTCAACCATAGCTTTGCCTTTCAAACAAGCTTCTGAACCAAAAATATCTATCAAATTACCAGCCAAACGATTCAAATTAAGCTTTAGGAACTACCCACGATTGCAAGGGATTCATATTAGGTCATTATTGAAAAAACCAACAAAAGTCAACTCCTGGTCCCGCTTGGTCACAACCCGAAATTCGGACTAAAATACGATTACTCATTCACCTCCGAGCCCGGTTATGTAATTTGTTTTGAAATCCGACCTCAATTTGAGGTCTAAATCTCAATTTTACAAAAATTCCTAATTCTATCAAAACCTCCAATTTCCACCATGAAAATTCTATATTTTAGGTTGAAATCTTAGGAAATGTACCGAAGGATTGAAAGAAAGTGGATTAGAATTACTTACCAATAATTTGGGGAAGAATGGTGCCTGGAAAAATCGCCTCTAGGGTTTTCTTGTTTTGAAATTTTTAAGAATGGGAGAAAATTTTACACCTCGTGTTTTAGTACGTGGAAGTACGCCATAAGTAAATTGATATAAGCTCGAAAATGAAATGTTACATTTCACATTTTCGTACGTTAAAGTTTCTTCATAAGCTAATCGCGTAAGTTCGGGAATGAGATTATTTTGAGATTATAAACATTATGATATTTCAAACAAACTATGAGTAAATTCGTGAAGGTGAGAGGGCAAACAAATCAAAGAAAATAAATTTTCATCAAAATTTGACATGTTGGGATAAAATATGACCCGAGCTAAAATACTCAATATTTATGGACTAGTGACATACAAGGTACCACATGATCATAATAGTACAATGTATAAAGTGTATTAAAAGTGAATAATATTTTAAGTAATTTGAGGTAATTCTTTATTATGCAGATAAGAATATTTTTGGAGCTGCCACGTGGCATTAAGCCAAGCCAAGTGGCACCAAAATTCATGATGAGTCAAAAGATTTAAATTGCCACGTAAGAGTCTTCTTTGGGAATGTGAATTATAGAAGACCATTAACATTATCAAAGCTCTTGTATAAGGAACATTCATCACCATTTCTTGAACTATTATTTTTTTGTCCTAAAGAAGTGACTTTCTGGAAACTTATCAAATTAAACATTATAAAAATATGTACATGTCCAAAATCTGAATTTTTTTGTAAAAGCAAAAGGGAAAGAGATCGTAGTCTACCCTTAAACATGGAAAAGAATCATCTTTCTTCCATTGCCAATGACGTCCTACAGAGACGTTCTTTTAGTGTGAGACGCAATTCAGAGGGAGCACAGTACAACTTTTTTCAAAAATATTATACATATTTTTTTCTACTCCAATCTTGCCGTTACAGATTATCGCAATTAACGTATGTTAAAGGGATTGCCAAGATAATTGATTCAGGTATGTTAAGGTTATCCCTTCTTTCTATTTGACATGATCCATACGATATAAACGAAATGAACAAATTCACAACTTCCATAAATTACTCTATTCGTAGAAATGCTAGAGATGTATATATTCTTATTTTCCTATGTATCATATTATTCTATCATCTGTTCATGGGTCTCAAAAATACGTAAGTTGAAAAAGTTTATTTCATGATATTAAATCAGATACATAATGGTCTTATGACGTATCGAGAGATTTTATTGACTTATTTCTTATGCATTTCATGCATTTATACATGCACATTGACCCATGACCAGATGACGTTATATACACGTATATATGTATATTATATTTATATGGGATAAGGGAAAAAGGTTACAGCGTTATATACGCACCACCACCTGATCAGCTGGTATACGATGAAGATTTTTCTAACAGTGGCTGAGATGATATGATGGGATGCCCTCAGAGGCATTATGATGTTATATATGTACAAACCTATATATTACATGACATTTATATGCATATGCATGACAATACAATTATTCCATGATTTACAGAATTATCCAGACTTACAGGTTGAGTCATTTACTCTACATTTTTTTTCATGTTTGTTATGTAATTATTTATGTGCCTTACATACTCGGTACATTATTCGTAACGACGTCCCTTTTGCCTGGGGACGCTGCGTTTCTGTAATGACCCGATCGGTCATTTTGAGAGTTAGCGCCTCGATCCCCTAATAACTGCTTCTCCCATGTCTATTTTATGTTATTGAACTTATCGGAGCGTTGAGTGATGAAATCCGGAGTGATTTTGGACACATAGTCCTTAAATGTGGATTTTAGCCTTTGAAATCAGGCCGTAGCTAGAGTTGTGTGAAGACGGATCCGGAATGGAATTACGTCGACTCCGTTAGCTCCGTTGGGTAATTTTGGAGTTAGGAGCATGTCCGAAATGTGTTTTCGAGGTCGGTTGTATATTTAGGCTTGAATTGAGGAAAGTTAGAATGTCGGCGATTTCGGCAGATAAGTGAAATTTTGATATCGGACTCGGAATGAAATTCTGAAAGTGATAGCAGGTCCGTAATGCCATTTTTGACATGTGTGCAAAATTTTATCATTTGGATGAGTTTTGACGTGTTTCGGCATCGGATGTGAATTCTAGAAATTTCATAAGTTCTTAGGCTTGAATCTATGCATAATTGATAATTTTGACGTAATGAGATGTGTTTTAAGGCTCGACCAAGTTTGAACAACGTATTAGGGTCAGTTGGTAGGTTTGGTTGAGGTCCCGGGGGCCTCGGGGTTTTTCGGATGCCCAACAGGTGAATTTGGAACTTTAAGAGCAGCTTAACCATTTCCGGTTCAGGTGTCTCGCACCTGCGATGGTTTTTTCGCAGGTGCGGACACGCAGGTGTGAAGGGGGTGCACGCGAGTGTGGATGTAGTTCAGGCTGTCCAGACTCGCAGGGGCGAAAGAAAATCTGCAGGTGCAGAGCCGCACCTGCGACTCAGCCACCGCAGGTGCGACCCCAGGTCTTTTAATGAGTTTCCGCACCTGCGATTGTGTTTCCGCAGGTGCGATCCCAATGTTGCAGGTGCGAAATCCCTGGGCTGGGTATACCAAAATCCGAGGGTTTGAAGTCCATAACTCCAAAGTTGATTGAGAGCTCGGGATTTGGCAATTTTCACTGGAATTTGAAGAGGAGAATCATAGGTAATATTTTCTAACCTTAATCCATTTGTATATCAATAATCTCTATTAATTTCCTCAATCTAACCAACGAAATTGGATGAAAAACCAAAAAATTGGGATGAACTTCCCCAAGTAGAAATCTGAGGATTTAGGGAGATTTAGACGTCGAATTTTGTTGATTCTTGTTCGAGTGAGTTCATGAGCGAATGGGTGTTCGGGAAATATAAGTTTTACCCGATTCTGAGATGTGGGCTCGGAGGACTTTTTGGGTGAATTTTCAAATTTCGCGTACTAGCTTCGAACTTATTAGTTATTATGCTTCCTTGAAATGATATTTACACTATGCAATCGAATTGACTAGATTTGGGGCACCCGAAGTTGGATACTCGTGGCAAGAGCGTGGTATTGAGTTGATTAGCGCAGTCAAGGTAAGTGGCTTGCCTAACTCTGTGTTGGGGACCTCCTCTTAGGAACATTTATACTGATTTTGTGATGTGGACGCCGTGTACGTGAGGTAACGAGTGCGTACACGGGTCATTGTTGCTAAAATTCCACTTTTTCCTTCCATGACATCACTCATTTCCATTCCCATATTACTGTTTCTTGTCTTAACTGAGTAGTTAGCTTAAGAATAAGCATGCCTACCTGTCCTTACTTGATTTCCTCTTATTTGCTACTAGTTGCACAATGCTTAGGTAGTTTTACTTTATTCTTGCCTGTTGTTTTACCTGAACTGTTTAATTAAGCCGTATCCGACATACTTCTGCATTGCATATTTAAATTGGGACTACGGACCGAGATCCGGGAGCTTTACCCCTATACTGCATTGCATATTTAAATTGGGACTACGGACCGAGATGCGGGATCTTTCCCCTATACTGCGTAGCATACTTTAATTGGGATTACGGACTGAGATCCGGGAGCTTTCCCCTTGTACTGCATTGCATATTCACTGTTGAGATATATGTTGTGATGAGCCGAGAGCTCTCTTTCTATTATTAATTCTTCCAGTTTCCATTAATCCTATTTATCATTTCTTACCTATATTTCACTCTTTAAATTTATAACTGACTTGTTTTAAAACTCAATAGAGCCTCAACCTTACCTCGTCACTACTTGACTTGAGTTAGGCTTGGCACTTACTGAGTACCGAATGTGGAGTACTCACGCCCTTTCCTGCGTATGTTTTCCCCATGTACAGATCCAGGTACCGGTGCACCGTACAGTGGCTAGGCGTATGTTAGCAGCTGCTTAGGAGATCGCGAGGTAATTTTGCCGCGTCTGCAGGATCTAACGAGTCTCCTTCATACTTTAGTATAGATACAGGAGATATATATATACATTTTACTTATTCCTTTGTATAGAGCCACAATAGTTCATAGTTTGTGACTTTGTGATGTTCCGAGTTTTGGGAAAGTAAAAGATGTAAATGCCGAGCGGCTAAATTTTATAGTATTGCTTCTTCTTTACTGTTTCTATTATTGTTTTGTCTCATTTTCCGCAAATTTTAGGCTTACCTAGTCGTAGAGACGAGGTGCCATCATGAGACTGTTCGGAGGTTAATTCGGGTCATGACAAGTTGGTATTAGAGCCTCTAGGTGCATAGGAGTCACAAGTAACAAGCCGGTTTATTAGAGTCTTGCGGAACGCTGCGGAGACGTCCGTATCTATATTCAAGAGGCTATGTAACTGTTAAGAACAATCAAATTCTTTGGAATTCCTTATCGTGCTAGTTACTGTCATCAAATTCTTAAACTCTATTCTATTATTGCTTGCAGATGATTCGTACCCGTACCGGACGTACTGATGACCAGGCACCCGAGCCCCCAGTCAAAGCCACCAGAGGTAGGGGCCGGGGCAGAGGACGAGCACGCGGTGCAGCCCGAGCACCGGCTAGAACAGAGGCAGAGGAGCCCCCAACAACTACAGTTGGAGGGGCACAGGAGGTTCCTACTGTTACTCCACACCTCCAGGAGACATTGGCTCAGTTATTGAGTGCCTTCAGTATTCTGTCTCAAGCGGGACTACTTCCGATAGCTCCAGCTACATCCCAGACCGGGGAGGGACACAGACTCCCGCAGCCCGTACTCCTGAATAGATTGTTCATATTTGGCAGCTTCCAGAGTATATTCCTATGCCCTCAGTAGCTCCAGCTCAGCATGAGACTAGGATAGTTGTTCCTGAGGTAGAGCAGCTTCAACTTGAGAGGTACAAGAAGTACCACCCACCTGAGTTCAGCGGACTAGCTTCGGATGACGCCCTGGGTTTTCTTGAGGGGTGTCATCACATTCTCCGCACTATGGGTATTGTGGAGATGAGTGGGGTTTTTTTCACTGCTTTCCAGCTGTGGGGAGCAACTTATCAGTGGTGGTGTGTTTTTGAGCTTAATAGTCCGGATGAGGAAGCTTCACTTACTTGGGCTCAGTTCTCCGAGATGTTCTTACTTGAGTTTGTCCCTCAGAGCTTCAAGGATGCATGGCGTGCGGAGTTTGAGCAACTATGCCAGGGTACCATGACTGTGTCAGAGTATGTGGTCCGTTACAGCGATTTGGCTCGCCATGCACCAGCTTTGGTTGTCACTGTCAGAGAGAGGGTTCGACGCTTTATTGAGGGACTCCAACCGGACCAGCATGGCCAGAGAGCTGGAGACCGATATTACTTACCAGCAGGCCGTGAGTACTGCCCGGAGGATTGAGACTATGTTAGCCCGGGACAGGGAGGAGAGAGAGGCCATGAGGTCTCGAGAGAGTGGTCATTTTAAGGAGCCCGTGCACCAGCAGCACGCTATGGTAGGGGTTTTATGAGTCGCCCCGTTCATTCAGCTCTCCCAGCAGCCAGTGGTATTCCAGCTCGTCCTAGACCTCAGGAGCCTTATTATGCGCCACCAGTATCTCAGGTGCCTCCTGCTCGAGGTTCTATCATTGGCCAGCCCAACAAGCCAGTTCAGATCAAGCAGCCGCCGCCACATCCTCCAAGGGGTTTTTTTAGTGTGGTGACCCTCGTCATATGATCAGAGATTTCCCAGAGCAAGGAGGGGTGCACCATTTCAGACTTATCAGGTTCCACGTCTTCCACCAGGTCCCCCAGCTATTCTTCCAGCCCCAGCTGCTAACCCACCATCTCAGGCAGCTCGAGGTGGAGGTCGGGGAGGTTGAGGTTGCCCTACAGGGGGAGGCCAGGCCATGTACTATGCTCTTCCAGCCCGATCCGAGGCCATTTCTTCAGATTCAGTCATTATAGGTATTGTTCCCGTTTTTCAATAGGGATGCATCAATATTATTTGACTCAGGATCTACATATTCGTATGTGTCTTCTTATTTTGCTTCACATATGGGGATATCTCGGGATTCTTTGAGATCGCTCGTTTATGTTTCTACTCCGGTGGGAGATTCTCTTGTTGTGGACCACGTATATCGGTCATGTTTGATTGTTATCAGTGGTTTTGAGACCAGGGCTGATTTATTATTACTCAGTATGGTAGATTTTGATGTTATATTGGGTATGGACTGGATGTCTCCCTATTCTTGATTGTCACGCCAAGACCGTGACACTGGCTACGCTAGGATTTCCGAGGTTGGAGTGGAGAGGTTCCTTAAAGTATACTCCCCGCCGAGTCATTTCTTTTCTTAAGGCTCAGCGGATGGTTGAAAAGGGGTGTGATGCGTATTTGGCTTATGTGAGAGATGTTAGTGCTGAGACCCCTACACTTGAGTCAGTTCTAGTTGTCATGGACTATCCTGACGTATTTCCAGCTGATCTTCCGGGTATGCCACCCGATAGAGACATTGATTTCGGCATTGACTTGTTGCCGGGCACTCAGCCCATTTCCATTCCTCCCTATCACATGGCTCCTCATGAGTTGAAAGAGTTGAAAGAGCAGTTGTAGGTGCGATCCGAATGTCGCCGGTGCGAAATCCCTGGGTTGGTTATACCAAAATACGAGGGTTTGAAATTCATAACTCCAAATCGATTGAGAGCTCGGGATTTGGCGATTTTTCTGTGGAATTTGAAGAGGAGAATCATAGGTAATATTCTCTAACCTTAATCCATTTGTATATCAATAATCTCTATCAATTTGCTCAATCTAACCAATGAAATTGGATGAAAAACCATCAAATTGGGATGAACTTCCCCAAGTAGAAATCTGAGGATCTAGGGAGATTTAGACGTCGGATTTTGTTGATTCTTGTTCAAGTGAGTTCATGAGCGAATGGGTGTTCGGGAAATATAATTTTTACCCGATTTCGAGATGTAGGCCCAGGGGACTTTTTGGGCAATTTTCCAAATTTCGCGTATTAGCTTCGAACTTATTAGTGATTATGCTTCCTTGAAATGATAATTATACTATGCAATTGAATTGACTAGATTTGGGCCACCCGAAGTTGGATACTCGTGGCAAGATAGTGGTATTGAGTTGATTAGCGTAGTCAAGGTAAGTGATTTTCCTAACTCAGTGTTGGGGACCTCCCCTTTAGCACTTTTATACTGATTTTATTATGTGGACGCCATGTATGTGAGGTGACGAGTGTGTACACGGGTCATTGTTGCTAAAATTCCACTTTTTCCTTCCATGGCATCACTTATTTCCATTCCTATATTAATGTTTCCTGTCTTAACAAAGTAGTTAGCTTAAGAATAAGCATGCCTATCTCTCCTTACTTGATTTCCTATTATTTTCTACTAGTTGCACCATGCTTAGGTAGTTTTACTTTATTCTTGCCTGTTGTTTTTCCTGAACTGTTTAATTAAGCCGTATCCGGCAAACTTCTTCATTGCATATTTAAATTGGGACTACGGATAGAGATCTGGGAGCTGTCCCCCTGTACTACATTGCATATTTAAATTTGGACTACAGACCGAGATCTGGGAACTTTCCCCTTGTACTGCATTACATATTTAAATTTGGACTCGGACCGAGATGCGGGAGCTTCCCCCTGTACTGCATAGCATATTTAAATTGGGACTACGGACTGAGATCCGAGAGCTATCCCCTTGTACTGCATTGCATATTTACTGTTGAGATATATGCTGTGCTGAGCCGAGTGCTCTCTTTCTATTATTAATTCTTCCAGTTTCCATTAATCATGTTTATCATTGCTTACCTATATTTCACTGTTTAAATTTATAACTGACTTGTTTGACAACTCAGTAGAGCCTCAACCTGACCTCGTTACTACTTGACTGGGGTTAGGCTTGGCACTTACGGAGTACCGAATGTGGAGTACTCACGCCCTTTACTGCGCATGTTTTCCCCATGTGCAGATCCAGGTACCAGTGCACCATACAGTGGCTAGGCGTATCTTAGCATCTTCTTAGGAGACCGCGAAGTAATTTTGCCGCGTCCGCAGGATCTCACGAGTCCCCTTCCTACTGTAGTATAGATACATGAGATATATAGATACATTTTCCTTATTCCTTTGTATAGAGCTACAGTAGTTCAGAGTTTGTGACTTTGTGATGTTCCGGGTTTGGGGAAAGTAAAAGCTGTAAATGCCGAGCGGCTAAATTTTATAGTATTGCTCCTTCTTTATTGTTTCTATTATTGTTTTGTCTCATTTTTCGCAAATTTTAGGCTTACCTACTCGTAAAGACTAGGTTCCGTCATGAGACAGTTCGGAGGGTAATTCGGGTCATGACATTTTCATGCCCGCAGGTCCTGATAGACAGATTGAGAGCCCTCCAAGTAGGCTATCAGCTCAGCGGAAGATGTTGGTGCGCTCCATTTGCTTCAGAGTTGCTCGTTTGGTTAGTATGATTTAGATGTGTATTGCGTTATGGAGGACCCTGTCCCGACTTTTATGAAAATTATGTATTCTTAGACTCTTGTAGACAGATGTCATGTACGTAAAATATTGTATGGCCTTGTCGGCCTATGTTCAATATACGAGTCGATATTTGGTCTTATAGGCTCGTATGTCTTATGTATAAGTTGGTATCTCACGGTGTATTTTACTTATCTCACGGCAGCCTTCTGGCTCAGTTATCTACGATAGCATGATACATTATGTTAGTACTCGATTGAGGAAGGTACTGGGTGGCCGTCGCGGCCCATCGGCTAGGGTCGTGTCAAAAGTGGTATCAGAGAAGTTCTGTCCTAGGGAATCTACAAGTTGTGTCTAGTAGAGTCTTTTTATGGGTGTGTCATGCACCACACTTATAAGTAGGAGGCTACGGGGATTTTAGGACTGTCACTCTTTCTTCTTACTCTAGATCGTGTGGCAGAGTTCAGTTGTAGAGCTCAGTTGTAAGAAATGTATTTCCTAAACTCTATCTTATTCGTAATACATCGATACCTACATTTAGAAGGACGGTTGATAAGGTATTGAATGAGGCTATGGAAGAGTTGATAAGGGATTGAATGAGGCTAGTAAAAGGTGTAAGGTTCTTGGTAAGAAGCTTTTAGGAAAGGATACTTATTCACTATTAGGGTAAAAAGGAATCGGAAGTTAGACACAAGTTTCAGCAAGCAAAAGAAGCAAGGTGAAGAAGGGTACGAGGTACCCAGTTAATAAAGATTATCACTATTTACCATTGAGGAAGGGAGATATAAGCATTTTGAGTTACCTTCAACAGTAACAGATGTACGTACAATCGGCCACACCTATCTCAGTCATGCCCTATGAGAGCTAACGAATATGATTTAAGAGAAGGACATGATAGAAGGATCCGACTGGGGTTAGAGTAACCCAAGATGATGGTGGGATTGCTTGCGTTAGTTGACATTTCTGAAGGATATTGTAAATGTACTAACAAAATCTCCCTGTGAGACACCCAGATGATACACTATGAAATAATACAGCCAGATATGAGTACTATAAAGATAGGCACAGGAAGCCTTTAAAGGATAAATGTTACCTTAGTATGGCTCCGTCCCTAGTAAAGAAAGAATGTTAGGCAACCCGAAGAGTCAGTAGACGGAGCAAGGGGAGCTAAAAGAAAAGGAATGTCATGCGGAAATCTTCAAAATAAAGTGTTACACAGAAATGTTAGCAGAAAATGAGAAGAGAGTTAATGAAGCGTTACGAGTAAGATGTGATGCATAGATGAACGAAAAAAAGATAATGAAGGTATTATAGAGTCTACAGTCAAGTGAAGGGAAAGACGAAAGGTGACAGGCCTTGAGACAACAAAAGAGTATAGGCCATAAAGTCATATCCTAATTTCAAGAAATAAGTTTGTAACCCCAATACAACTACCAAAAGGAAATGTAAGACCTTAGAATGATAGAAATGAGTATGGGTTGGTAAATAGGATAAACTAAACATGAATTAGGTACGGAGCGATTGATAATAGTCGGCATCATAAGAATTTCAGATTTTGCTCCAGCAATAATAGAATGGACGACAAAAGAAGATTCATGAGAAATTCAGAGAAGGGTCATTCGGGAAGACGCTTCCCTAAAGCAAGAAATGTGAGAAGAGTTCAACTTAAGGGATTGTATGTGCCAGTTATACTAAGTGTCACCCTCGTGAGTAAGGAATTTTGTTACCCTTGGCACAGAAGGATTATCGTAAGGCGAGTAAGGGTCATTGATGATGTGAAAGGACGCCAAAGATGAAGAGGAAAAACATCTGTAAATAGGTCATCGTAGCTCCAACTCTTAGTACTCCCCAAAAAGGGGGGAATATGGAATGATGTGGCAGTAAGTCAGAATTAAGTGGATCTAGTATCTATCGAACAATAAAGGAAGGATGCGATAAGAATGAGAAAGGGATGATATTTCACTTATTCAAATCCTAGAAATATGCTAAGATTCCAGAATATTATGCAAACATGATGTCAAGGAGAGGAAGTAAAGGTTCCTGTCCTAAATGCTATTGATAGATAAGGAGCATGTGCGAGCAGTAAGTTAAAACAAAAGAAATAACCCAAGAAAGAGTACGCAAAAAATTGATATGAGAATGGGTCAATGAGTAGTTGGTAGTGGATTAAGGAAGAACCTAGTTATGGCTAAATAGGAGATTACAGATGAGTCAGCAGATCATGCAAGATAAACTTAGTAAAACCCAATATAGCGAATTCACCCTCGCAGTAATGTCATTGTAATACTTGAAAAGTATTCAGATAGGAGTGGGGTTGTTAAAGGTACCGTATGAGTATTGTGGGAATGAAAGATAGTGCCACTGGGAAGGCAGTCAAAATATCAGTTCAGAAGCAACTCTCACGACCCCAAAACACCCGTCATGATGGCGCCTGTCGTGGAATCAGGAAAGCCACACATTTTGTTGAAATAAGATTTATTTTTCAGAAGAATTTTAAATTCAGAAGCAAAAGTATCAACAATAATCCATTTAAAAGTTTAACATCATCAAAACATAATCTAAAAACAAAACCCAGATCTGGTGTCACCGAATCATGAGCTACTACAAGGTAAGAGTGCCGAAGTACAAAATATACAACATAGTATGAAATAATATAAATGCGACAGGAGGATAAAGAAGGAGAAATCAAGGTTGTGATCTCCAGCTACTACCTCGAAGACTCCAGGGATCTCTGTCAACCAATCAACTACGGCTACCCGGCCTCGATTAACCTGGATCTGCACACAAGGTGCAGGGGGTAACGTGAGTACACCAACTCAGAAGTAACGAACCTAAACTACGGGTTGAGAGGTAGTGACGGACTAAACCTCAATAATTGTAATGAAAACAGTTCACAGAATTTAGGCATGTTCACAATTTTAACTGATAATGAAAACAGAATATGAGTGATATGATAAGTAACCCAGGTATATCTCAGTACTCTACATGCCAATGTATCAACAGTTTGGAAATGCACTTGGTGCTCACAACTCTCACATCAAAGTCCACTCAGTACTGTATATGGCTCTCGGGCACAGGGAAGATCCATCCCGAATAGTACACAAACATCGGTGACCGTAGTCACACAGTATTGAGGAAAATGGCCGATCCAGCCTCATGGAGAAGATCTATCTCCGGAACACAATACTCGGAAAAGATTCATGTCCAGGGACAATCCATCCGTCACATATCATCAACTTCGGATAAGATCCATGCCCAGGGAATATCCATCCCTCAATATCAATCCGCTCACTGGGGGTGTAAAAACTCTGGAGGGGCTCCTATTGGCCCAAGCGCTATATCAAGCCAACGAAGGCATGATCAGAGTATCGCTGCGTTGTGCAGTCCGATCTCATAACAGTCTCAATAACAGGCTCTCGACCTCAGGCAGTCATTACTCTCCAGTATTGCTCACATGGGCTCACGAATTATGAACTAGCCCGAAACAATGATAAATATATAAAATCAACATTTACCGAGACTGAGGCATGAAATGATATGCTATGACAGAATTGTGTATACATAATAAAATAAACACATAAGGAGACAACAATATACGACCACTGGGGTCTCAGCATTTTCGGCATGAAGCCCTAGCATATGACTTAGCATGATTTCTAGCATGTTCGCATTAACCACATCAATAAAAGTGCGGATATCAATCCGAAATAGCTACTAGATGGTGCCATGGGATAAGCCAGGATACAATCACTTCGTGTACGCCCGCACACCCGTCACTTGGTGTGTGCGTCACCTTAATTATAATCATATAGCATATAGTTCGGGGTTTCGAACCCTCAAAACCAAGTTTGGAAACGTTACTTACCTCAAAATCGGCTAAAATCCTTGCCCTCAATGCCTTTACCTCTAGACTCAGCCTTTCATTTCTCCAAATCTACCCAAAAATCATATTTATATGATTAATAGATGCCAAGGAACGAATCCCATTAAAAAATTATCAATATTAAGCACAAATCCCGCAATTGGTCAAACCCGACCCCCGAGCCCACATCTCGAAATTCGATAAAAATTACAAAACTGAAAACCTTACACTCTCACGAGTTCATACATACCAAATACACCAAACATCTGAAAACAAATGACCCCTCAAATTCTCAATTGAAAGTCTAGAACCTCAAGCCCTAATCCCCCAATTTTAGTCAATAATTTCCATAAATTTCACCCCCAATTAGTAAATAATCATACATAAACGAGTTTTAAGTCCAAAAGTTTTTCCTCCACGAAGAGCCCTCGAAAGCTTCAAACCCGTATAGAAATGGTGGAAAAATGACCAAAACTCGCTAAGGGTTCTATTTATATGCTCTGCCCAGCGATGACCGCACCTGCGACTAATTTATCGCACCTACAGTCCCAGGTACGCACCTGCACAAATCACTTAAGGGTCAAAAATCTACACCTGCGACTCTGCAGGTGCGACCCATCCTCCGCATCTGCGGTCTTTCTCCAGCCTAGCCAATTTCGCATCTGCGATCCCTCCTCTACTTCTGTGGACTCGCACCTGTGGTCCCCTATCCGTAGGTGCAGAAAAATCATAAGGCTTCAGACTAGCAGTTCCAAAATGCCAAAAACCATGCTGATAACCATCCGAACTCATCCTGAGTCCCACGGGACCTCAACCAAAAGTACCAACAATTCATAAATGATCACCCGGACTTAGTTGAACCCTCAGAACACCCAAAATAACATCGAAACATCAAATCAACCCATGATTCAAGCCTAAGGATTTCAAACTTTTCAAAAATCACCAACGATGCCAAAACTACCCAAAAGTCGTCTGAATGGCCTAAAAATTTTCAAACCCATCAAAAATGATGCTACGAACCTGCTCGAACTTTCTGAATTCTATTCCGACCCCGATAGCTACTTTGCCACTGCCGACCGAAAATTGCCAAAAACTCAATTTTGCCTATTCAAGCCTAATTCTACTCTGGACCTCTAAAACACATTCCGAACACATTCCTAAGTCCCAAATAACCTAACGATGCTATCTGAGCCAGAAAATCCACATTCTGAGGTTGTTTACCTAATAATCAACTTCTGGTTGACTTTTCTAACAACTTAAGAGACTAAGTGTCTCATTTCTTACCACGACCGCTCCGAACCTGAACCAACCGACCCAACACATCATAAACAGGCTAAGAAACACATGACAAAGCATAAACAGGAAAAATGGGGCTAATCTCACGGAACGAACGTCTCGGTCGTTACAGCAACCCTACAATAACAAGGGCGTGGAGGAATTAACTATGGATACTTGTAGGCGAGGAAGGGCATCAAAAATCTTATTGGGTATACGATGTAATCATCTCGCAGCTTTACAAGAGTCAGAGGGTCCTCCCTAAGTGCTACAGTGAAAGACTAGTTGAGGAGACGAGGAAGAAGGCTTCAATATAAGCACAGTGACCTAAAGAGGAAATGGTCTCATAACAACAATTTCACAACAACATTGTACGTCCTACATAAGAAAGAGAAACCCATCGTGGCCAGTGAACGGTAAGTAAAGTCAAAAGTAATATTCGAGATCATATGAGTTGCACGAAAAATCCGGCATGCATGGGAACTAAGATAAGATAAGTATGCTCGCAACAAGGAAGTAGAAGACCAGGAAAAGTAATAGCTTATGTTTAAAGAATGTTGAGAAGGAACGGAAGGAACTATTCGATCAATGATCCAGAGTTGGTTATGTTATAAGTGCACTTGCGATTCCGGAATATATATATATATATATTTTGACAATCATACAACCGTAGAAGACTCCAATATAAGTTAAAAGGAATAATTGAGTCCAGGTTATAGACAACTAATTGAATTATTAGAAGATTATATCCTGGATATTCTATAGCGTCCATGTAGGACTAAAGTAATAACCAATATCATGAGCTGCAGATCGGTAGGTAGCTTAAGCCTACATGAAGGTTGATCAAAGGGAAGAGGAAACTAAGAGTTACATCAACTAAGTAAATCAAGAGTCTTCTTATTGAACCTAGAAAATTGTAGAAATCGTGGTCGAGAAAATTGCAGGTCCAACCTTAATATCAGAGGTACATGAGAGATAGTAAAACAACCATAGTCTATGACAGTTCTTCGATAAAGCCAGTTAGAAAAGTAACAGCCTCATAAGGAGTCAGTATGAAGCTCCCACCGGATTGTAGTATTATAATAAAGCTCCAAGTTGTGGATGTGAATCATACCTATGTGGAAGGGAGGTTATGAAACAGATACAAGATGTGATGCGAGATTTTAAGGTATGTAAGGTAAAAGTGAACGGCGTTCGAGATACCCAAATGTAGAAGGTTGTGAACAGTTCATACTTCTGATAGAAGGCTAGAAGCGCGGGGATTCAGTATCCAGGAATGATAGAGGCATCGTCAGTGGAATGTCTTCAAGCCTATGGTGTCTAGGTATAGAAAATCCTGACTAAGAGAATAAAGAAGAGTTAGAGACGATGTGATGTCTATCTTGACGTTCCCAAAATGACATGTGGAAATCTATGATGCAAGCAAGTTGAAAGGTTGCAAGTAATATAAATAGAGATGTGTAGGTCGCAAGCTATAACAAAATGGATAAGTCCTCAGGATTAAGACAATGAAAACAAGCAGATCATATGGTTTCTCTAAGTTATACAATGCTCATTGTACCCTGAATGAACTCAAAGGAGTCTAAGACTAATAAAATTTAGAAGAGATGGAATGCTGCCCTATTAATAGAATGAGGGTGTAATTATTGTAGACAAAGGATGACGTTTGGGCCTTCGATTGAGTAATGATCTAACAAAGAAAAGAAAGGGATCTCATGAATTGGACCCGATTAAAATACCCACACAAGGTGAATCACACTGGGATGTTGTGAGATACGGTTATGAAAGCAGGGTATCGCCCCAAGTGGATCAATCCAATCATTTCAAATGTTCCCCGATAAAACGTGAATCCTAGCGGCACTATTACATAAAAGATTAAGTTATCAGGGGTGGATTATTGATCAAAATTGAGGTGAATCAACAATGGATGGATAAAAGTTATAACGTATGAGAGGAGATTATCCTGTCATTGTTAAGATGAAGAGTAATGTGGAAGCATTAAAGGACATGAATTTATACGTGTGGGATAAGTAATTAAGCTAACATGGAATTTGGTAGCAGGCCGCAGTTACGAGAAATCGAGGTAAGAGTTATGGTATAGTACGACCTACTTAGATGCAGTAAAGTCATGTGGATAGATAATCGGGCCTATGAAATAAGGTACAAAAATATTCGTAAGTTCAACAAAGTACCGAGCTAAGGACTTCATCATACCTATAGATCGGCTATAAGTTGGAGAAAAAAATAGAGAAGAGTCACATAGGCGCACATACAAGGTCAGAGTCGTACAAGCTTCATGATAGAAGGCAGCAACAATTACGAGATTGGAAGGATTCTGACCATAAGTCATGAAAATGATAAGTGCATCAGTCAACATTTGAGGACGAATGTTCCAAAAGGGGGAATGATGTTACACCCCATGTTCTAGTACGTGGAACAAAGACATTTTACAAAGATGTTCTTTTAGTGTGAGATGAAATTCGGAGGGATCAGGGTGCAATTTTTCTCAAGAATATCATACAGATTTTTCCCTTCTTTGATCTTGTCGTTACGTGTTGTCGCAATTAATATATGTTAAAGGGATTACCAAGAGAATCGACTCAGGTATTTTAAGGTTATCCCTTCTTTCTATTTGGCATGATCCATACGATACAAACAAAACGAGCAAATGCATAACTTCCATAAATTATTCTATTCGTAAAAATGCTAGAGATGTATACGATGATCAGCTGGTATACGATGATGATTTTGCCCACTGTGGCTGAGATGATATGATGAGATGCCCTCATAGGCTTTATGATGTTATGTACGTACAAACCTATGCATTACATGACATTTATATGCATATGCATGACACTACAATTATTCCATGATTTACAGAATTATCCAAACTTAGAGGTTGAGTCATTTACTCTACATTTTTTCCATGTCTGTTATGTACTTATTTATGTGCCTTACATACTCGGTACATTATTCGTACTGACGACCCTTTTACATGGGGAAGCTGTGTTTCATGCCTGCAGGTCCCGATAGATAGATCAAGAGCCTCCAAGTAGGCTACCAGCTCACCGGAAGATCTTGGTGCGCTCCATTTGCTTCGGAGTTACTCGTTTGGTTAATATGATTTAGACGTGTATTGCTTTATGGGGGGACTCTATCCTGACCTTTATGAAAATTATGTATTCTTAGAGGCTTGTAGACAAATTTCATGTACGTAAAAGATTGTATGGCCTTGTCGGCCTATGTTCAGTATACGAGTTGATATTTGGTCTTATAGGCCCGTATGTCATATGTATCTGTTGGTATCTCACAGTGTATTTTACTTATCTCATGGAAGCCTTCTAGTTCAGTTATATACGATAGTATTATACATTATGTTGGTACCCGATTGAGAAAGGTACTGGGTGCCCGTTGCAGCCCATCGGTATAGGTCGTGACAAAAGTGGTATCAGAGCAATTCTGTCCTAGGGAGTCTAAAAGTCGTGTCTAGTAGAGTCTTGTTTATGGGTGTGTCGTGCACACCACCGATGTATCTAAGTCCAAATTCACTTTATAGCCTATCTGAAACTCACCCGAGCCCTCGGGGATCTAAACTAAATATGCACACAACTCCAAATACATCATATGAACGTGCTCGCGTGATAAAATCGCCAAAATAACACCTAGAACTACATATTGAATGTCATATCAAAGGGAATTTTCAAGAAAACTCATGAACTTCTATTTCAACAACCGGACGTCCGAATCATGTCAAACGAACTTTGTTTTTCATCAAATTTTACAGACAAGTCATAAATATATTATTGGACCTATACCGGGTTCCGGAACCAGAATATGGACCCGATATAAATAAAGTCAAATATTGGAAAAACTTTCAAAGCCTTTAAGCTTTTAAACCTTCAAATTTCAACAAAGTGTGATAACTCGGGCTAGGGACTTCCGAATTCGATTCTGGGCATATGCAAAAGTCCCAAATCATGATACGGACCAAACGAAACAGTCAAAACATAAATTCGGATTCATTTACCCAAAACGTTGAATGAAGTCAACTCAAATGGATTTTAAGGCAAAAGCTTCAAATTTTTATTAGTTTTTAACATAAAAGCTTTCCTGAATAAACACCCGGGCCGTACACGTAAATCGAGGAGGGGTAATATGAGGTATTTAAGGTTTCAAAGTGAAGAATTAGGTTCTAAAACATAAGAGGACCTATTGGGTCATCATTTTTCCACCTCTAAAACAACCGTTCGTCCTCGAACGGACATAGAAAAGCACCGGAGCTGGTGAAAAGGTGTGGATATCTACTCTGCATGTCCGACTTGGACTCCCAAGTAGCTTCCTCGACGGGCTGACCTCTCCACTACACTCGAACTGAAGGATAACTCTTCGACCTCAACTGACGAACTTCCCGGGCTAAAATAGCCACTAGATCCTCCTCATAAGTCAAATCCTTGTCCAACTGGACAGAGCTCAAATCTAGCACATGGGACGGATAAACTAGGTAGCAGTGCGAGCTTGTAAGCCACCTCACCCACTCTCTTCAGAATCTCAAAGGGTCTGATGTACGTAGGGCTCAACTTGCCCTTCTTTCCAAACCTCATCACACCCTTCAAGGGTGAAACTAGAAATACTCTCTCTCCGACCATGAATGCAACATCACGAACTCTACGGTCAGCATAACTCTTCTGCCTGGACTGAGCTTTGCAAAGTTGATCCTGAATAATCTTAACCTTAATCCAAGGCCTTCTGTATGAAATTTTTACCTAGTAACCGATCCTCCCCCGACTCAAACCATCCAACTGGCGATCGACACTGCCTCCCATATAATGCCTAATAAGGAGCCATATGAATTCTCGACTGGTAGCTATTGTTGTAGGCAAACTCCGCAAGTGGAAAGAACTGATCCCACAAGCTTCCGAAGTCTATAACACATGCACGAAGCATGTCCTCCAATATCTGAATAGTGCGCTCCGACTTTCCGCCCGCCTGAGGATGAAACCCTATGCTCAACTCAGTCAGCGTGCCCACCTCATGTTGTACTGCTCTCCAGAAGTGCGAGGTGAACTGCGTACCTCAATCAAAAATGATAGACGCGGGCGCACCATGAAGACGGACGATCTTGCGGATGTAGATCTCAGCTAACCGCTCTGAAGAATAGGTAACTGCCACATAAATGAAATGAGCTGACTTAGTCTTCCTATCCATAATAACACATACAACACTGAACTTCCTCTGAGCCCGTGGGAGTCCAACAATGAAATCCATAGTGATACGCTCCTACTTCCATTCAAGAATCTCTATCTTCTGAAGCAAACCACCAAGTTTCTGATGCTCATACTTTACTTGTTGACAATTTAGACACTGGGCTACATATGCCACTATATCCTTCTTCATCCTCCTCGACCAATAATGTTGCCGCAAGTCCTGGATACATCTTGGCGGCACCCGGATGAATAGAGTACCGGAAATGTAGGCCTCCTCAAGAATCATTTCTTGAAGTCCATTTACACTGGGAACACAAATACGACCATGCATCCTCAAAACTCCATAATATCCAACAATAACCTGCTTGGCACCACCGTGCCGCACTGTTTCCCTAAGGACAAGAAAATGAGGGTCGTCATACAGCCGGTCCCTGATGCGCTCAAACAAGGAACACCGAGTGACTTGCCGTGACACATATGCAATCACCCTGTCATCCTGCATCAATACTGCACCAAGCCCAACACGGGATGCATCACAATATACCGTATAAGATCCTGAACCTTTGGGCAACACCAACACGGGCGCTGTACTCAAAGTAGTCTTGAGCTTCTGGAAACTCTTCTTACACTCATCTAACCATCTGAACAGGGCAGCCTTCTGGGTCTACCTGGCCAATGGGGTTGCTATAGATGAGAACCCCTCCACAAACCGACGGTAATAACCCGCCAAATCCAAGAAACTCCGGATCTCTGTGGCTGAAGTGGGTCTAGGCCAGTTTTTAACTGCCTAAATCTTCTTAGGATCCGCCCTCTGCTGATACAACCAAAACTCGCACTTTGAAAACTTGGTATATAATTGGCTATCTCTCAGAGTCTAAAGTACGATAAGAAGATGTTGTTTATAATTCTCTCGACTGCGGGAGTAGATCAAGATATCATCAATAAACTCAATCACAAAGGTGTCCAAATAGGGCTTGAACAGTAGATTCATCAAATCCTTAAATGTTGCCGGGGAATTTCTCAACGCAAATGACATCAGTAGAAACTCATAATGCATGTACCGAGCTCGAAAAGCTATCTTAGGGACATCAGATGCCCTAACCCTCTACTGATTGTAGCCAGCCTTCAAACAAATCTTCTAAAACACATTGGGTGAGCATAATTGCTCACCCATATTTTAGAAGTGTTGGATGTTCTTTTGGTTTTGTTATGTTATATAAGGATTGAGTTGGATATCAGTGTTACGATATGTATATAAATTCCGGTTGGCTTCATTATGAAATGATAATTGATGAAGTTTATGAGTTTTACAGCGTCTACTTACCATTGTTAATATAAAAATGTTGTGAAAGGCTTGGCCTGAATTGTGAAAGGTTTTTATTATGATTAAACTTATATGATATGTCTGGTGGGAGCGGGTTGCATGCCGCAACAAGGAGTTATAAGGGTGGACGGGTGGGATCGGGTTGCACGCCGCAACAGGAGAAATAAGGGTGATATATATAGGAAGGAGCAATAAGGGTGGACAGGTGGGAGCGGATTGCATGCTGCAACAAGGAGCGATAAGGGTGAATATTTATGTTTTACTGATTTTCAAAAATAAGGATTTGCAAAACTCCGGTTTTATTGAAAAGGTTTAAATTGAAACTTGGAAATTTTGAGTAGTCGATTATACTTGATATCTGAAAGGAGTTATCAGAGTTGTTTCTTTTATTTATTGTTGAGTTACTGGTTATCGAGTTTATTATTATTATTTCTTTCTTGCTTTATTATATATATATTGTTCCCGGGTCATATTTTTAACACCCCACCGTAGCCTCGTCACTACTTCATCGAGGTTAGGCTCGACACCTACTCAGTACATGGGGTCGGTTGTACTGATACTACACTCTGCACTCTTTTGTGCAGATCCAGGTATCGGCCAGTTTTAGGAGATCTTAGTAGCTGAGCATTTTCGTTCGGAGACACGAAGTAGATCTGCTGGCGTCCGCAGATTCCTGGAGTCTTCTCACCATTAGGTATTTACTGTTTTACTTCATTCAAAATAGACATATGTTTTATTTCAACAAAATATTTGTAGTTTCTTTAATAGTTCGTGAATTGTGACACCAGACCCTGGAGTAGTTTTATATTTATATATTTAGTTCGTGGTTCGGTTTAATTATTGTAGTTCGTGGTTCGGTTTAATTATTGATCGTTATTAGTATTTCATGAAGTTATCTAGTGGAAAGTATTAGATTAGTATGTACTTTTAATTGTTCTATTATGTGTAGGTAACTTTAAAGGAAAATGGTTAGTAAATTTCTAACATTGGCTTGCCTAGCAAGTATTGTGTTAGGCGCCATAACGATCCCGTGGTTTGAGAATTTGGGTCATGACAATGAGAGATAACGCTTCTGGTAGAATGGCAAGAAGTCCATATCCACTTTAATCGAGGGAATCCCGGCAAGGCTAAGGTCACCATCTTGGCATGACAATCCAATATGGCATGATAAGGTGACAGCCAATCCATATCCAAAATGACAACAAAATCAACCATATCGATAAGTAGAAGATCTATGATCGTCTCAAGACTTCTAATAGTAACCACACACGAACAATACACACGATCTACAATAATAGCATCTCCGAAAAGGTGTGGACATATACACAGGAGCTCTCAAAGAATCACGAGGCATAACCAAATATGAAGCGAAATAGGGTGACATATAGGAATAAGTAGAACTCGGATCAAGTAGCACTGAAGCATCTCTACTACAAACAGAAATATTACATGTGATAACAATGTCAGATGACTCTGCCCCAGGCCTGGCTGGGAAGGCATAACATCGGGGCTAGGCCCCCATACTTTGAACCTGGTCCCTGGGACGACCTCTAACTGGCTGGCCTCCACCTCTAATGGCCTATCTTCAACCTCTAACAGTCTGTCCTCTACCTCTGGCTTCCTGAACCCTGCCTCTGGCTCGCTGAGCAGGCTGTTTAGCAACTGGTGTCGGGACTATGGCACTAGAACCTTGATGTTGTGGTGTGCCGCCCAATAATCTCGAACATGTCCTTCTGATATGTGCAAAACCACCACACTCAAACTATCCATCCTGGTGTTGTGGTTGTGGAAACTCAGAGTGACCCGAACAGGCCGGATAACCCCGACAATAATTATGAATAGGAGGTGTACTGATAGAAGTTAGCATTGCACTGTAGGCTAGCTTCCTAGAATGAGGCACATAAGGACCACGACTCCCTAAAGCACTGTGGGATGCCTGGAGTGCTGAATGAAATGGCCTAGGAGGATGGCCTATACCAAAAGTACCACTACCTCCATATGAGGCACCACTGAACTCTCTGAAATAACGAGGCCTCTTGTTAGACCCCTGGCCTCTCCTGTGGAATAACCATCTCGACTAGCTTGGCGACATTGGCAGCTGTCAAAAAATAAATATCACTCCTGATCTCCTTGGCCATCAGCAACTTGATAGGTTGACCAAGTCCCTCAATAATCCTCCCCACCCTCTCTATCTCTCTCTCTCTCTCGGTAGGAAGCAGAAGAATAGCATGACGGGCCATATCCACAAAATGGGTCTCATACTGAGTGACAAACATATTGCCCTGCTAGAGACGCTCAAAGTGCCTGCTATAATCCTCCCTCAATGTGATAGGGAGGAACTTCTCTAGGAAGAGCTGAGAGAATTTTTCCCATGTAAGAGCAAGCGACCCAACTGGTCTGGTCAAACATAATCCCTCCACCATTTGTTGGCAGAACCCGTCATCTAAAATACACAAAAATAACCCAATTAGTCTCCACTATACCCATGTTCCACAACACCTCATGAGAGCTGTCAAGATAATCATGTGGGTCCTCTGAAGGTGCACCACTGAAGTGAATTGGAAAGAGCTTAGTAAGCTTTTCCAATATCCACAAAACCTCAGAAGACATCACAAGTCCATCATCGGCCTGTGGTGCAATAATTGACTGAACTACCCCAACTGGCAGGGCTACTTCAGTCTGATACTAGGGAGCCATCTGCTCTGGAGTGTGAGTAGCGAGAGTCTGTGCTCCTCCCCCAGCCTAAGAGACGGCTGGTGCCATAGGGAATGTATCGGCCTGGTCCATACTCTCCATAAGGCCCACCAAACGGACTAGAGCGTCCTGAAGCAATGGGGTGGCGATGAACCCCTCCAGGACCTGAGTTGGTCCCACAGGCACAGTCTGGCTAGAACCTCCTCATCAAACTCCACTGTTGGTGGTGCTGCTCGAGCTCTAGGCTGAGCTCTGCCCCTGCCTCGGCCTCGACATCAACCTCTATCCCTCATAGGAGCTGCAACTGGGGACTCCGACTGCTGTACAGCTGAAGAAGTAGCATGTGTTCTCGCAATCTACGCAAGGACAGAAATAGAAGAGTTCAATCAGCAATGATAGAATAAAATCGCATGATAGATAATAATAGAAGTAAAATTGTTCCTAAATTTCATAGCCTCTGGAAGATAAGCACAGACGTCTCCATACTCATCCACCAGACTCTACTAATCCTACTCATGAATCGTGAGACCTAGGAAACCTAGTGCTTTGATACCAACTTGTCATGACCTGGAATTCCCACCTTCGGGAGCGTGATAGTGCCTATCATTCACTTTCTAAGCAAGCCAACGTTAGAGAACCATGAAGACAATTATATTCAATTTCAATAAATAAGGTCAATTAACCCAAAATGAAATAAAATCGACTGTGGAATAGTATAAACTCCCATAATATTTACTATAATCTGGATAGGGAGTCACAACTCATGAGCTTCTAGGATTTTCTACAAACAGAGTCTAAGAGAAATATAATTGTTAACGAAAAGAAACAGTAAAATAGGGGAAAATAGAAGGGGACTTCAAGGTTTGCGGACGCCAGTTGATCTACCTCGAGTCTCCAATGAGCAAATCCAAGATACTACGCCTCATGATCATCTGGGACCAATGCAAAAAATTTCACAAGAAGTGCAAAGTGTAGTATGAGTACAACCAATCCCATGTACTCTCTAAGTGCCGAGCCTAACCTCGATGAA
The DNA here is from genome assembly GCA_005239525.1 of Nicotiana knightiana. NCBI lineage: Eukaryota > Viridiplantae > Streptophyta > Magnoliopsida > Solanales > Solanaceae > Nicotiana > Nicotiana knightiana. Next base: position 34,592 of record ML383244.1, on the reverse strand, counting down.
GTAGTGACGAGGCTGAGGTAGGTCACTCACATACAAACTGTACGCAGTATATAATAAAGATAGAAAAGGAAATACATAAAAAAATAAGGTATTCAATTGAAAATAATAGCTACAACCTCAAAAAATAAGCCAGTGACGTTCAGAATTACCAATGCTTAGAGTTCAGATGAAAATACCGTAAAACCAACACTGCTCAAAGAAATAGAAACACATAGGTTGTTGCAGCGAGCAACCCGATCCCACCATACGTCACATAATCCTCCCATATTTCACCATAACAACATTAAAAATAATAAATAATATATATTAGTTGCGGCGTGCAGCCCAATCCCACCATATAACAATATTAGTGTCATATTTCACAGTAACAATCCACCCTTATTTCACCTGTTGTAGCATACAACCCGATCCCACCGTATAGTACAAATTCACCCTTATTCTACCATATCAATCCACCCTTATTTCCCATGTTGCGGCGTGCAACCCGTCCTACCATATCAGTACCAAATACTCAACGTGCACAGTCAAATTAATAATTCAAACCACAAAAACCATTACAATCAATAAATACCAAATTGAACCTAAAGGGAAACCTTGTACAACATAGGAATCTACATAAGTAATACTACACAGCGAGACCAGTCTAGGAATTGACAATTAGAAGGTTCAAGTAAGTCAGTTTAAGAAAATAGCAGGGAATCATGAAACTATGAAAATGTCTAACATCATTAACATTAGAAGATATGGGTTGTTAGGTAGCAAGTATGCATGAAAATAATTTAGGGCATATGATATTTAAGGCAGGGACGAAGATAATTAAAGAACAATGAAAAATCAGGGAAAACAAGAAATTTGGCGGTGTATAAGCACTCGTCACTTAGAATATACGCCGCTCACATGAAATTCACATAGCACATAGTCTAAGGGTTTCTAATTCCGTCAAGTCAAGGTTGGACTCAACACTTACCTCACTCCAAAGATCACTAAATGGTCAACCATAGCTTTGCCTTTCAAGCAAGCCTCCGAACCAACAATATCTAGCAAATTACCGACCAAACAATTCAAATTCAGCCTTAGAAATTACCCACAATTGCGAATGATTCAATTTAGGCCATTATTAAAAAAGTCAACAAAAGTCAACTCCCGGTCCCGCTTGGTCCAAACCCGAAATTCGGACCTAGACCCGATTACCCATTCACCCCCGAGCCCGATTATGTAATTTGTTTTGAAATCCGACCTCAATTTGAGGTCTAAATCCCAATTTTACAAAAATCCCTAATTCTATCCAAACCCCCAATTTCCACCATGAAAACACTAGATTTTAGGTTTAAATCTTATAAAATTTAGTAAAAGATTGAAAGAAAAAGGATTAGAATCACTTATCGATGATTTGAGGAAGAAGGGTGCTTGGGAAAATTGCCTTTACTTGTTTTGAAAATTTGAAGAATGGTAGAAAATCCCGATTTTTAGCTATTTGGTCAGTCGCAGATGTCGCATTTGCGACCTGGGGTTCACAATTGCGAACCCCACAAATGCAAAGAAACAGTCGCAAATGCGGAGTTCTCCCATTTCTGCTATCATAGCAATTGTGATGATTTGTTCGCAAATGCGGACATTGGTCTAATGAGACCGTTTGATCGCAATTACGATCACTATTCTCCCTGCCGCACTTCGCAAATGCGAAGTCTTGTTCGAAAATGCAAATTTGAGGTGCCCCAGCTACTCATCACAAATGCAAGGAGTTGCTCCCAAATGCAAAGCCTGACCTCGCAATTGCGAGGTCTAAAGCCTGCACCAGAACTGAAGCACACCAGCCATGTTTCTATGTCCAAATTCACTCTGTAGCCTATCAAAGACTCACCCGATCCCTCGGGGTTCTAAACCAAAAATGTACAAAAGTTTAAAAACCACACGTGCGATCAAATCTCCAAATAACGCCTAGAACTATGGATTGAGCATCAAATCAAATGAAATGTTCGAGAAAACTCATGAACTTCTATTTCAACAACTGGACGTCCGAATCACTTCAAACCAACTCTGTTTCTCACCATATTTTACAAACAATTCATAAATATAATATTGACCTATACCGGGTTCCAGAACCAAAATACGGATCTGATATCAATAAAGTCATACATTGGTAAAACTTTCAAACTTCAACAAAATGTGATAGCTCAGGCTAGGGACTTTCGAATTCGATTCCAGGAAGAAAACCAAGTCCCAAATCACATTACGAACCCAACGGGACCGTTAACACATGAATCCGGGTCCGTTTTTCCAAAACATTGACCGAAGTCAACTCAAATGGAATTTAAGGCAAAAATTTTATATTTTTCTCAGTTTTTAACTTCAAAGCTTTCCAGAAAAAATACCTTGACTTATCGGGTCATCACACTTATCTATATTTATTGTTTATACTTCAATACCACACAAGAGAGTGATTTTTGTGGTGTCCAATTTTTTGCGTGCACTGATTCCTTAACCTACTGTTGCCGAAATAGTAAATGCGGAAAGTAAATAATACAAGTATTTTTACGTGGAAAACACCCGGCTCAAAAGGTGAAATAATCACAACCTAATACTCAGTAGGATTTTCCCCAACACATCACTAAATCAATGACCAAAACAACATTACAGAACTCTTTGTAAACCAAAGGATTGACAGCCTCTAACTGTTACGACAACTTCAAGTTAACTCTAACTTGAATACTCAGAGCACCTATTACAATTGCTTATAGATAAAGCTGAAAGGTACAATTCGAAAATCACCTACTAAAATTGAACTAGAATAAAAGACAGACACTTGGAACTTGTTCTTCTATCTGGTTCATGTAGCTTCAGGTTGGTTTTTTATCAATGTGAGAAATAAGGGTTTTGACATGATACGTGCAAGATTGTTATTCTGGATATGATATTGTTATATTTCACTCTTGAGGTTATATCGATTCTCACGAATTCAATAACTGATTAGCTTATACTTCTGATTCAGACTCCTCTATCAATTAAATCTAAATAATCCAATAAACTAATTTGAAGTGCGGTAAAACTTGCAAGAATCTATTGGTATGAATGATCTAAGAGAAACTTCTCGCGAATATTTCTCAGTCTTAATTTTAGCGGTAACACAAAAAGCTCTCTTGATTATTTCAAAGAATCGCCAAAATAAACGGAGGCATACACTGCAATAATATTCCATAAGATGTTCTTCTTTCAATTAAACACTATAAAAAAATAAAATCACAACTATATTAAAGCTCCTCCAATAAATTCAAGCAATTAAGCAGTAGTGAAATCCATAAAGAACAACTCAGTCACCAAATCATGTCAAACTCTAAGGTAAACAACTCCTTAATTATGAAGGAAGTCATCACAAATATAATTAAAGAGTGAGAAAGCATTAATCTAAAGTTACAATATAAACTCCCGATTAAATTGATGGAAATATGATTAAATCATGTGTCTTGTAGCCTCCAATGCACTCCCAAAGCTTGTAGGTCAAAAGTCCCTTCAAAAACGTCTTTTTGGTGTATTTATACCATATAGTAGTGGGCCCGGATGAAAATATCCTTTCCAAGCCGAAACAGGTAAATACTCTGAGAAAATTATACAGGCGCGCCGCCTCACGTGGAGCGCTAGTGGGGAAGTTCAGAGAGCAATATCTGACAAATAGCAACACAAAGCACTGTGGCGCTGCCCCATGCGGCGCCATTGTGCATTTTTATATAGTAAAATTGTTCCTTCGATTTTTTATATCCAGATTTGGTCTTCGACCCCTGAAAGCGATCCCAGTTTAATCCCTTGGGCTTTTACTCAGACTTTAAAGCTCCAAATTGGTCGATTAAGCTCCCGATTATCTTTTTTTACTCGTAATCACATCATGCAAGGTATAAAACACATAATAAGTGTGATTCACTATTATTTAAGCTCAAACATAAGTAAAATGCAGTAATTAGAGTGCAAACTATGACTAACCTACGGGTTTCTAGTCTACCATCAGTAGTATTCTCCCGAAGTACTAATCACCTATTCAAGATAACCTAATGCCTATATTCCTATGGAATTATGATTTACAGGAACACATTAATAATTCATGTATAATAACCAAGAAAGACCAGCAGGTATATCACTATCCTAACCGCAAATATGTTCCCGATAATTAGGTTCAAGATCTCATTCTACTCAATCTTATATGCATCCTACAATTTCCTCTCCCGAGTTCAATAGTAGATTCGTAGATATTATTCAATTGGTGATCAAGCAATCAAATAATTAAGCGAAATATTGATTAAGTAAACCAATATGATAAAATAATAAGAATAATCTAAGCTTTAAACTATAACGTTCATGTAGCACCCACAACTCTAGAACTAATAAACTATAAAGTTAAAGGAAGAGAAGAGAAGAAAAACAAGTTGGAAGCCTCCTCCAAGTGGTTTTTGTGTTCTTCCTTGGTCAAAAGTTGTGCAAATAAAATGTGTTAATGTCTATTTATATGTATAGGAAAAAGGCTAAAATGAAATAACCAAGTCAAAATCAAAAAAGAGACAAAATAGGCTCAAAACACGTCGCCACACGTCGCCACGTAAAACGTGTGAAGAACCCCTGCTCTAGGCTGCGTCACGAGCTTTAACACGAGAGGAAATCCACGCATCGCCAACTTTCTTCAACATTAAATTGTTGCCAAACTTTTGATCCTAACTTTTCAATTCTTTTTTGTATTCTTCTCTCTTTTCTTTTGCAATTGTTTCTTTCGTCTTCTTTTCTATGTTTATTTGTCTCCAATGATTGCATATTAATTAAATAATCATGAACTCATTCTTGTAGTGTATAAAATACACATAAAATCTCTACATTGCTCCCAATTTCATCTCTAAAATACCTACACATAAAATAAATTCAATTAAGTATAAATATAGTAATATTTAGCATTAAACCACCAAAATATAAGGTAAATAACGTACTTAAAATATATAATTATAGGCAAACATCAGTGAAAATATAAAATTTATGTAAGCAAAGAAACATATCTTGTCCCAATTACTATTGTTTAAAGTGTGTTTGGATAATCTAATAAGAAAGTCAAACTGACTTATACGTATATTTCGGCTTATCTATATTGATGTTTTATATTTCAATACCACACAAGAGGGGGGTGATTTGTGTGGTGTCCAATTTTTCGCATGCATTAATTATAGAGGACCTAGTTCTTCTAATTGTTCCTTAACCTACTGTTGCTGAATTAGTAAATGCGAAGAGTAAAGTACATGGGTATTTTTATGTGGAAAATACCAGGCTAAAAAGGTGAAAAAACTATGACCTACTACTCAGTAGGATTTTTCCTAACACTTCACTAAATCAATGAGCCAAAACAACATTTACAAAACTCTTTGTAAACCTAAGGATTGACAGCCTTTAACTATTGCGACAACTTCAACTTAAATATAACTTGAAGACTCAGAGTACCTATTGTTAGTGAAGAGTTCAGTTATCCTCCTTTGTGGAAAAGTTCTAGTTATCCTCAACTTCTAACTCCTCCTGAATCTTGGATAGTGATCTCTTTGAGTAAGGAGTCCTTCTCTTAATCGATTATGCAACCTTTTCTATCGAGAGATATCAGATATAACAAGTTAAGCTTATCTCCTTCACGTGCATCCCTTATGCTTGAATCTGCCTCTATCTGTGTACTCTAGGGATGGACCTGGTTCATGCCTGAGATCCTCTATCAATCTTCAAAATAAACTTCACTTGGGACAATAAATTTCCCTTTTTTGATGATGACAAACTCTGTGCTTTTTCATAAGCGTAGGCCCTGTTTCAACTCAGCTCAACATCAATACAATGTTAGAATATTTTACCTTTTTCAAGTCACTTATCATCAAGGACCAGGTTCATTAGTTTATAAACATCACTTTCCAAAGTGAAAGCACACCCTTTTCCCCCTTTTGGCATCATCGAAAAGTTGCATAATCATGCTAGATAACCAGATTTTAATAGAAAATTACTCACGAACACTGAGTCTACGTCAGATGCAATCATTAATCCAATCATCATTTATCAACCTAAGGAAATTAGCCATCTAAGAAATATCAACAAACAATTAGAGCAAACAAGTAGCGAATTTCATTGATTGATAAGATCCTACCACAAAGCATAAGAAGAAATAAAGACACTGGATTATGAGCAAAAGAAACGAAACACACAGAAAAAAATCCTGAACTGGGTCACTGGTTGATCTACACTAGGCTAGGAAGGCTTAAGGCTGGGAAGGACCAGGTTATTGGTTTTTGGCTTGAAGCAGTTTAAGCATATCCTGAAGAATGCCATCATTCTTCTCCTTTTCTTTTTCCAGCTGAGCTTTGAGATCATCTCTCTCATACTCTACTTCTGCCAACCTCTTCTTCAGCCTATCAATTTCAGCATCCTTAACCCCACTTTCTTACACCAAGGCTCGTATTTTGCTTTTCACTGGTACCTTTTTGGATGAACCAGATTTTTTGGGTGTGGTTTATACCTCATAGTCACATGAAATTAGAGTGTTTATCCCAAAATGATCTTTGTTTGTGCCAACCTCCCATTTCTTAAAGGGTACCTTGAAGTATGCAAGTACTGCCATGACAATAAAATCATAGGGTATGGCGTGAGTTCTAGTGCCATTCAGAACCCTATCAAGAAGCTGGATGATGAATCTAGGCCAATTGATTTGACTCCACTGTCCAAACATTCCATAAGGACAAGGTCCATGAATGTAGAAATATACCTCTTTTCCTTCCTAAGCAGGACAACTTTGTTCACAAACTCGAACAAAACTTTGTGGGGTAGTTTCATCTCACTTTTGTAGATAGCCTTGGGCTCAAGCGTTTCATCATTATCATCAAAATTTCTTGTAATGGTAAGGGCAGTATGGAGATGCTCTGGACTTGGCCATTTAATATTCTTATCATCATTGTATCTTTCAGCAGGTACACCCAAGATCTTTCCCAGTTCGTTAGCATCAAAGCTCACTGTCACCCCCTTTACCACACTGGTGACCTACCATCTTTGCTCTCACACTTTTCCATGAAATCTACAAACTCAGTTCTGGCTAGCCTCTCATCCATCTGAAGGACCATGTCCTTCCATAATTTCCATTATAACTTCTCCAACAACAATACCATACCTTCTTCCTCCAAATTCTTGAGAAGTCTACCTTTCAAGATGATTCTCTTCCCAAACATAACCATCTTGTCCTTCTCAGCATCGGTTTCTTCTTCTCCAATCCATTCTTCTTCCTCCACTATTTTCACTTTTCTTGATTTCAGTGTAGACATGGTCCTTTTAACCAAAGAAGATGTCTTTGTTGACTTATAATTTGTAAAAGTCTTCTTTGTGGAAGTTCTGGCTTTCTTTTCCCTTGGAGTCACAGCCTGCACATTTTCTGTCTCATCTTCATCTCGAAGGACCAGGTTCATCTAGTCAATTTCAACAACCTTAATATGCTTAAACACTTTTCTTTTTCCTTTAGCAACAACTTTTATTGTACTTTGTTCTAAGTCTTTTTCCAGCTTAACCTCACTCTGCCTTTTCTGACTCCTTCTAGCTCTTCCTCTTGTAGGAGGAATCTCTACAGAGATAGAGAAGACTGCCTTTCTCTTCTTATTTTCCCTAGCAGTGCCAGGAACTTTGACTCTGGAACTCCTTTTCTTTTTGGGATTGTAACTGTCAGTCACCTTCTTCAGTAGGTTTGTAAAAGTTTCCTAGTCAGATGGAGCAGTTTCTTGATCATCTTTCCCTAGTTGAACCAGCCCCTCAGCAGTTTCTCCAGAGCCACTCTCCCATTTTTCTTTTACATTTTCTTCTTATCTATCTGATTCGTCACTCCAAACTACCATTGCTCTTGTTTCTCTAGTCAGATTAGCAGGAGTGGGTGAACCTTCAGCCTCTCCCTTTCCCATAACCCTCACAACACCCTCACTCTCCTTTTCTCTTCTCTTTTTATCTTTACCACCTATTTTCTCAAACACAGTAGACTCAACCCCAGCCACAGTTCCAACCAGAATGAATATATTCTTCTAATTTTCATAGTCCTCATAGATGATTCAGTAGTAATATTTGTATGTGTTTGGAAGATGAGAGAAGTTGGAGACAATTTTGACGGCTTGAAGGTTTAGAAGTGAATACACGAGTAAAGCCTAATCAATATAATTTTGAGTAGTTCAATTGAGTAGCAGTAGTCTTTTTAGAAGTCTAATCAAACTGCAAGTCAGTTTGAAAAGACGTTGAAGAGTGTCCCTAGAATCTAGGCACTTAATGCAGTTTGGACTCCTTTTTTAACAAAACTAGTTCATTTCATAAAGGATAAAGTGAAAAGGATTTAGGATTAAATAGAACTCTTCATTTAATCATGATCCAAATATAATTATTCCAAATTGTACAGAGTGGAGAATACGTACCAAGTACTCTAGATGAACCAGATTCTTCATTGAGAAATATCTTGTGTATGTCTGAACTTTCCAAGAAAATACTGATAATATCACTAGAGATTAACGAGTCATTTTAGCACATGGCACAAGTGTATACTCATGAAAGTCTGAGACTGAGCAAAATCTGATTATGTACAAAATTTACAGATTTCTAACCAAACAAATTTTTTCTTTTCGTTTTTTTAATTGTTTTTAGATTGAATTTGAACTGGTCCTTTTAGGCGATCTTAATCATCCCTAATTCTAACATGTTCCTTTCAAAGTGGTCTTTACTTAGAGCTCATGTGAAGATGTTAGCTATTTGCTTGTGAGTGGCACAAAACTCCACTGCAATCAAACCCTTTCCATAGTTGTCCCTCAAAGAGTGATGCCTCACATATATGTGTTTAGTCCTTTTGTGATGAACCCGGTTCTTGGTCATACTAATTGCACTAGTGTTATCACAAAAGATGGGGTTGCAACCTACATCAATCCCAAAGCCCATTAATTATTGTTTGATCCAAAACAATTGAGCACAACACGAGGCAACAACAATATACTCAGCTTCAGCAGTAGATAAGTCGACATAATTTTGCCTTTTGGTGGACCACGACACAAGACATGAGCCAAGAAAGTGTCCCATACCTGAGGTGCTCTTTCTGTCCACAAGAAAACCTGCATAATCAACATCAGCATATCCAAATAGATTGAAATTACTCCCTTTTGGATACAATAGGCAAAGGTCAGTGGTGCCTTTTAGTTATCTCAAAATCCTCTTGACAACAGTCAAGTGAGACTCCTTTGGATTTGACTGAAATCTTGCACAAAGCCTACATTGAAAATAATTCCAGGTCTCCTAGTAGTGAGATAAAACAATGAGCTAATCATTCTCCTATACAACTTTTGATCAACAGATGAATCGGGTTCATCTATATCCAACTTTGTAGTATTGCAATATGAGTGTCAATTTCTTTAGAATCTTCCATTTTAAATATTTTAAGAAACTCTTTTACATACTTCTACTGATGGATCATCGTTCCATTTGAATTTTGTTTAATTTGTAAGCCTAAAAAGAAATTATGCTCACCCATCATGCTCATTTCAAATTCACTCCCCATTAGTTTAAAGTATTATCAATACCTCTCTTGTATCCATGTTCAAGCAGGAATTTTGATAATCTTTTATACCATGCTCGAGTCCATAAAGTGCCTTATCATGTTTGTACACATGATCAGGACATTCCGTGCTTTCGAACCATAGAGGTTGCTTGACAAACACCTCTTCCTTTAGATAGCCGTTGCAGAAGGCACTCTTGACATCCATCTGATGTAGAGTGAATTACATGTAAGCATCAAAGGCTATGAGGAGACTTATTGCTTCCGATCTTGCAACTGGAGAAAAGGTTTCATCGTAGTCTATGACCTCCTCTTGACTATATCCTTGAACCACAAATCTTGTCTTGTTCTTTGTAACTATTCCATCTTCATCAAGTTTGTTTATAAAGACCCATTTTGTGCCAATTATTGATTTGTCATTGGGTCTTGGTACCTGATGTCAAACTTGACTTCTCTCAAATTGGTTGAGTTCATCTTGCATTGCATTCACCCAGTCTGCATCCTGCAAAGCTAAACAATTTTAGGTTCAATAAGAGATAATAAAACATCAAAAGCACAAAGATTCTTCAATGAAGATCTGATTTTAATTCTAGAGGTTGCATCAGTAATTATGTTCTCAATGGGATGAGAACTTTGATACTTGTAGGGATTCAAATCCAACTGGTTTCCTATAGATGTTCCTTCAATGTTATGTCGCTGAGGAACAAGTTCATGGATAGGTTCCCACGAGGTTTGAGGATCATTTCCTCTTTTTGCTATTCCCCTATCATGTTGCCCTTGGTGGAAGGACCTGTTCCATCACCTATTCCTTCCTCTAGTGCTGCTTTAGTCTTGGCAATGGTTTCATTTGAGTTTCTTACCAGCTCAAATGCTTCATCATGATGTTCATGCCTGTTAGAAAGAATGTTAGTTTCATTAAAAACCACATGTACACTTTCTTCTACACACATAGTTATTTTGTTATAAACCTTATAAGCTTAACTATGTGAAGATATGTCACAACCCAAAATTCCTAAGGTCGTGATGGCGCCGGAAACAAGGTCAGGCAAGCCAAAACATTAATTAATTGAAATAACTTTCCGATTTCAACATTTATGAAAACATTTATGTTCACTTTATTACACGATAATCAAGTAAAAGTATGTTAATTTAAAAAACGGTGATTTAAAGATTTCACTTAAACAATTACATCCCAATACATATCCCAGAACCCAGTGTCACAAGTACATGAGCTATTTCTAAGAATTCAACAACCATTACAAAGCCTGTCTGAAATACAACTGGACAAGGATATTTAAAATGAAATAGATACAGTATGAAGGTGACTGTGTCAGCTGCGGATCGCCTCCGGATGATGCAGCTCGCCTAAGTCTCCGGGTCCTCCACACTGCTATGACAGTACCTGTGCAATAAAATGCACAGCAAGTGTAGAATGAGTACAAAAACAACGTGTACACAGTAAGTCGCTCGCCTAACCTCAGAGAGGTAGTGACGAGAGGTCAAATTAGACACTTACTAAAAGTCAATTTAGAATATTCAAATGTGACACTAAGCATGATTATCATAGGCAATTTATTAAGTTCATGAATAAACTTTTTTCAACTTCGTTCACATTTAACACTTTAAGTCTTTGTCATTTCAGTTGACAATTTAAATCATAATCTGGGATAAGAAACATCAGACTTATTTCACATTTTGCACATAAGTTCTCCTTTCTTATAATTGGCCATGAAAACTTCCTTAGGCCGATAAGCATGTATAAATCACAGCAAATACGCAGTAAATATCATGCGCAAGCAATGCCGAGGGTCGACGGCCCGAACCAACATAAACATAAATTGTGCACTGCCGAGGGTCGAACGACCCGAATCATAGATGCATCTATATGCCCCACTCGGGAATCAATCATGCGGCTTGGTTATACATAAAATACTAAGGCTAGCCTGCTCGCGAATCATACTTGCGACTCAGGTGCTTATATGAATATACATAAATACAGGGTCATCCTGCTCGTGAATCATACATGCGGCTCAGGCACCCGAAGTTACACATGTCCACACATAAGTCCTTATTTTACCAAGAAAGCCGTTTTCTCAGGAAAGTGGTACAATTCATTTTAAAGGGACATGAAATATAGCTCTTAGATCTTTGTTTTGAAACTCATTTGCCATGTTTAATGATATTTCTTTATTAAAACCCTATCAGGTACACAATTATCCGCGGGGGAATAAATTCTCTTTTTAGATAATTAAGAAATGAACTCTAGTCTTCTTCAGATATTCAATTACGATTTCGATTATATTAGCAGTTTAGTACTACATGCTGGATTACAGGTACAACATGTAAGGCATGCTAGTGGGTCCTAGACTACCCGGACAAGGCATAATAGTAGCTACGCACAGACTCCCGTCACCTCGTGCGTACGTAACCCCGAAGATAATAGCATGTACTTAATTAATTCACCTAGGGGGACAATTCCCCGTCACAAAGTTAGAAAGGAGACTTACCTTGCTCCGAGATTCCATAACCAGCCTCCAAGCCCTTCCGATGACTCCAAACGGACGCACAACTCCCCAAAACTATCCAAACAACGACAATCCAATGAAAATATACTCTTATATGCTTTCCCAACCCGCTTGGTGAAATGACCAAAATGCCCTCGGGCCCACGTGCACGGAAATTTGAAATTCTCGAAGATATATTCTACCCATAGATTCACTAACTCAAATATATAATTTACTCAAACATTCATGCTTAAGTCGTGGCTAAAAATCCAAATTTTCACTTTTTACATTTTTCTTCAAAAACCCAAATTTTCCCACAATTTCCCATATCAAATCATGCATATGATCTTATATTTAGCCTTAGAAACAACTTACGTCTGATCCCTGATGAAATCCCTCTTGAAAATCTCTCCAAAAATCGTCTCAACCAAATGAAAAATGGGAGAGAAATGGCACAAACCTGATTTTAAAACATTCTGCCCAGGCATCTTTTCGCACCTGCGGTCCTCCCTCCACATCTGCGATCCTGCAGGTGCGACAAAATCTCCCGCACCTGCAGTTTTCCTCAACCTTAGCCCAAATCGCACCTGCTCCCCACTGCCCACACCTGCGGCTTCGCAGGTGCGGAATATACATCGCACCTGCGGTCACAGCCAAGCCAAGCCCACACTCGTACCTGCGGCGCCCACGCCGCAACTGCGGTCAAAGCCTCGCATGTGCGGTTGCACCAGATGACAACAACTTCAGCCCTTTTTCCAACTTCAACTTTGATCCGTTAACTACCTGAAATCCACCCGAGGCCCCCCGGACGCCGTCCAATTATACCAACCTGTCCCAAAACATGACACGGACTTGCTCGAGCCCTCAAATCACATCAAACAATGCCGAAACCACGAATCGCACTCAAATCCAATTCTACAAGAACTTAGAATTTCAAACTTCTTCATCCAACGCCGAAACCTATCAAATCACGTCCCATTGACCTCAAATTTTGCGCACAAGTCATATTCAACATTACGAACCTGCTCCAACTTCCAGAATTGCATTCCGACCTGGATATCAAAACTTCCACTTCCTACCGAAGTTCCCAAAAACCTTCAAATTTCTATCTTTAGCCAAATGACTCCAAAATGACCTACGGACATCCAAATTCACTTCCGATCGCGCTCCCAATTCCAGAATCACCATATGGAGCTATTCCTAGACTCGGAATCCCAAACGGACATCAACCTCATTGATATGCACTTCAAGCCCAAATTCATGTAATCCTTCTAAAATGCTAACTTCCACAATATACGTCGAAACGCTCCCGGGTTATCCAAAACCCGATCCGGACATACACCCAAGTCTGAAATCATCATACGAACCTGCTGGAACCTTCAAATCCTGATTCAGAGATCGTTTACTCAATATTACAATCTTAGTTTATTTCTTCCAACTTAAGGCTTCTGAAATGAGAATTTTCTTTCCAAATCAATTCTAAACTTCCTGGAATTCAATTTCGACCACGCCCACGGGTCATAATACCTGAAACGGAGCTGCTCACGACTTCAACCCGCTAAACGACGCGCTAGAACTCAAAATGACCAGTCGGGTCTTTACATTCTCCCCCACTTAAACTGACGTTCGTCCTCGAACGTGCTAAGAATTGCTCTGGAGTTACCTGAAATCACTATTTAACTTCTCGAACACCTGCTTGTGCTACCACAATCCAGTCGAGCACAATAGCTTGATCAAATCTGGAGATTTCTTCTTTATCCATATAATAAGCTTAAAATTCATTCAAACACCTGAAAATCTCTAGCCATGCCTAGTTTCAATATATATAAGCACTGCATCAACTAGCACACGTACCAGATCATAACAGCATACCCTTGCTGAATCGGCACCGTGCACCGCATAACTCATCGTCTGACCACAAGGACGCTCCCTGAACCTTTTTAGCCAAGGTCCACGAATCTGATGCTCTGGATGCACGTCATAACAATTTTACATACATCCTGCCATAATGCTAGCGATACAACCACAACGGAGGGAATGAGCAGAATTTCACACTCAACTGCAGAGTTAACAAATCCTTGAATACCTCATCTTGACTAGAATCGTCACTTTCATTATGAACCTGAATGATGGTATTTGTTCATTAATATACACTTCACGTAACCTCATCACACTGATCCCTGATCCGATAATCTCGTCTCATCCAGTACGAACTGCTCAGACAGCAAGTCACCCGAAACATGGATAACAAGCTCACATGATACCGCATTGCCCATGAAAAATTCTCCACTGAGAGAAACATGCCTGGCTCACACGGAGCCCATAATCATATTTAAATCCATCCACGAACATTGAGCCACTTCGCTCGCACCAAGCTTAGCTATTAGCTTTTACCTGGGTCCATATTAACCAACCTTTTCTCATAATACACGAGAACAACCATCATCACCGGGACTAACGCCCCATAATCCATAATCAACTGAACCAAATGCCCTCCAGGCGTAAATTCTCAATTAAGAAATATTGCACTTCTTCATACTCAGTCCAAATCTGAAATTCATCAAGTGACTACATGTCACACTTTATACAATCTTTTTGCGGTCATGCTTCCACGACCTTCCACACAAGGCAACAAGTCTGCACATCCATAACACCGGCCACACTAAGGCTGCAAAACACCTCAGGAACCTATGGCCAGTGTACAAAGCCTCTTGCACCGAATATCAATCTCAGGTGAAACTGAAGATAACACTAGCTTACTCTAAACTTTCAAACCACTTGTCTTGCTCTTCCGAGCTCATAACATCCTCATAAACATCAGACATAAATCTCGATTCTTACTCCCCGTTACATACTGCTTCCCGCACTTAACATACCAACATGAGGTAGCGCAAGAATTCCATCATAACTTCTGAATGATTAATAGGGCGAACACTTCATCATATAGAAACCTTTTACTTAGTTCAATTCAACAGTACCATCTCATCACATGAGTGAATTCCAATTATCACCCAATCATGCAAGCCCTTAAGTAGTAGCCTATACCACCATAACCCTTCCGGGGTTCGCCTATACCTGACAGGACATAGCACTCAAATGCTCCCACATAAAATATGTTACGGTGGTTGACAAGCCCCGCACACACCGGCACAAACCACATGAATAACCAAATCACATCAAAGGAACCGATCACTGCCGCAAATGTGCCATTTCAACCATGGCTAATCAATCTATCTTCTTTTAATCATCATCAATTGCCTCAGGATTAATAATAACTTCCTTCAACCCATAGCAAACTCAACCCTCACTCATCCCGAGTGAGCATGATTCACGAGACTATGATGCCCAAATCCTGCAACCCATCTCATACCCTTCTGATAATATTTTCTTCAACCCGGAATCTATTTCTCTCACTCCTTCAATATTCTCCTGCATGATGAAACATATCATAGAGCATTATAACCGTCCTCATTTTTCTCAGAGATTACTCTCCAAAAGCTCGATTTTCGATCATACTGCTGCCTGAAATCCTTAATTGCCGCATTCTTACTTTTGAACTCACTAGGACCGCTATTGAGATTCACCCACTCTGACTGGCCCCGAATACAATCAACCCCAAGGCTCTCCTAGCACAGGAACACCTTTCAATGAACCACGTGACTGATTCACTATCCTTACAACTCGCCCATGCCTTAACCATAAATTCTGAATCTTCCAAAGCCTAACCTTGATCCGGCAGGGCCAACTTTTGCACATATTCATCAAATCCCACGCACAATTACCATTTTACTCTTTTTTCCTTAACTGAAATAACTTTCCAACATGCAACCATCCTCAACCTCATGCAAGACAATCCTACAACCCATCTGCAGATGGTGGGACTCCCCCACTTAACCCGAAGCTACTCCTTGCACCACTCTAGACCCTGCTGAGATCCTTCCTCCTTTGATAACACGATCTTGCTTAGCCAATCCATCCAAATATTCCAAATTCTCTTGATGGAACTCCCTAAATACTCGAATTCTCTAGCATCATTCACACATTCTATCTCCTACCGACTATCCACTAGGACCCCTCACAGAACCTGCCAGCCCTCGTCATTGCTAAGCTATCCGCAGAAGACAATCCACAAGTAGAAATCACCCGTGGACACCTTCTAACGACACTGAAATGCACGCTCTCTACGACTTCAATACCCCATCCTACGCCCTGCTTCATTTACCAACTTACTAGTCCGTCTGTTCCTCATGGACATCCATTAAATGTGCAACAATATCTTCAAATTCCAAGTTGTGCTACCGCTCCCCCACTTTGCGACTGCTCGACTTCTGCTTCTTACACCTGGCCTCCTAGAAATGGAACCACCGCCTAGCCTCATTCCAGGATCATTCTTTGCGAACCACATTCTTCAATACTTCATCTTAATACTTTGAACCCACGCAACCGAAGAAACCATAGCACCGACAAACTTAACACATTCCATTCGATCAATGACAACGACTACACGTCACAAATTCATATCCCATCTCACTTGAAGACACCAAGCCTTACTGCCTTATCAACCCCAACAGGACCATTCCTAACCCAAAATGCCACTCCTCTGCCGGCACAAAAGCACTGAAATCTTGAAATCACGCTCTGAAGAGACCTCCCTTCAAACCATTCATCTCTCCCAACATACGGGCAAACGTTCAATCATAATATCGACACCGCGCGGCAATCAATTGCAACCATCATCACTACCTGAGCACAGCCTCAAGGCTCCCAAAAACACAGCTGCTGAGTTGAAACAACACATTACTCTTTCACAGGGCCATAATCACAACCATGACCATTTACACATGGAAGCATCTCAAATTACATCCGTAGCACCATTTCCATCCCTCAAATTCTTGATCCATAGCAAGCGCTTTGCGACACGTAAGATTGAGTAGGAATGAACATAGGCATAAGCCTCAAAGGAATCAACTCGCACGATGAAGAATCAAGAAGGGAAGTACTCCTAACAGCCCTGTAGCCTCTCGAAGATAGGTACAGACATCTCCGTACCGATCCGCAAGACTCTACTAGACTTGCTCATGACTCGTAAGACCTACGGGAACCTAGAGCTCTGACATGTTGTCACGACCCAAAATCCCTAAGGTTATGCTGGCGCCGGACACAAGGTCAGGCAAGCCAAAACATTATTTAATTGAAATAACTTTCCGGTTTCATGATTTATGAAAACATTGCCGTTCACTTTATTACATGATAATCAAGTAAAAGTCTGTTAGATTAAAAACGGTGATTTAAAGATTTCACTTAAACAATTACATCCCAATACATATCCCAGAACTCGGTGTCACAAGTACATGAGCTATTTCTAAGAATTCAACAATCAATACATAGCCTGTCTGAAATACAACTGGACAAGGAAATTGAAAATGAAATAGATACAGTATGAAGGCGATTCTTTCAGATGCGGATCGCCTCCGGATGATGCAGCTCGCCTAAGTCTCCGGGTCCTCCACATTGCTATGAAAGTACCTGTGCAATAAAATGCACAACAAGTGTAGCATGAGTACAAAAACAATGTGTACTCAGTAAGTCGCCCGCCTAACCTCAGAGAGGTAGTGACGAGAGGTCAAATTAGACACTTGCTAAAAGTCAATTTAGAATATTCAAGTGTGACACTAAGCATGATTATCATAGGCAATTTATTAAGTTCAGGAATAAACATTTTTGAACTCCGTTCACATTTAAGACTTTAAGTCTTCGTCATTTCAGTTGACAATTTAAATCATAATCTAGGATAAGAAACATCAGACTTATTTCACATTTTACACATAAATTCTCCTTTCTCATAATTGGACACTAAAAATTCCTTAGGCCGATAAGCATGTATAAATAACAACAAATACGCAGTAAATGTCATGCGCAAGCAATGCCGAGGGTCGACGGCCCGAACCAACATTAACATAAACTGTCACTGCCGAGGGTCAAATGGCCCGAACCATAGATGCATCTATCTTCCCCGCTCGCGAATCAATCATGCGACGCGGTTATACATAAAATACTAAGGCTACCTTGCTCGCGAATCATACCTGTGACTCAGGTGCTCATATGAATATACACAAAATACAGGGTCATCCTGCTCGCGAATCATATATGCGACTCAGGCACCTGAAGTTACACATGTCCACACAATAAGTCCCCATTTTACCAAGAAAGCCGTTTTCTCAGGAAAGTGGTACAATTCTTTTTAAAGGGACATGAAATATAGCTCTTAGATCTTTGTTTTAAAACTCATTTTTTCAAGTTTAATGATATTTTCGTAATAAAACCCTATCAGGTACACAATTATCCTCGGAGAAATAAATTCTCTTTCTAGATAATTAAGAAATAAACTCTAGTCTTCTTCAGATATTCAATTACGATTTCGATGATATTAGCAATTTAGTAATATAGGCAGGATTACATGTACAACATGTAAGGCATGCTAGTGGGTCCTAGACTACCCGGACAAGGTATAATAGTAGCTACGCATGGACTCCCTTCACCTCGTGCGTACGTAGCCCCCGAAGATAATAGCATGTACTTAATTAATTCACCTAGGGGGACAATTCCCCCTCACAAATTTAGAAAGGAGACTTACCTCGCTCCGAGATTCCATAACCGGCCTCCAAGCCCTTCTAATGACTCCAAACGGACGCACAACTATCCAAGCAACGACAACCCAATGAAAATATACTCTAATTTTGGAAAAAATTCCAAATTATATGATTTCCCAACCCCGCTTAGTGAAATGACCAAAATTCCCTCGGGCCCACGTGCCTGGAAATCCGAAATCCTCAAAGATATATTCTACCTATAGCTTCACTAACTCAAAATATATAATTTACTCAAACATTCATGCTTAATTCGTGGCTAAAAATCCAAATTTTCACTTTTTAGGTTTTTCTTCAAAAACCCCAATTTTTCAACAATTTTCCATATCAAATCATGCATATAATCTTGTATTTAGCCTTAGAAACAAGTAGAAACAACTTACCTCTAATCCCTCATGAAATCCCCCTTGAAAAGCTCTCCAAAAATCGTCTCAACCAAATGAAAAATGAGAGAGCAATGGCAAAACCCCAATTTTAAAACATTCTGCCCAGGCATCTTTTCGCACCTGCAGTCCTCCATCCGCACCTGCAATCCCGCAGGTGCGACCAAATCTCCCGCACCTGCGGTTTTCCTCAACTTCATCCCAAATCGCACCTGCGCCCCACTGTCCGCACCTGCGGCTTCGAAGGTGCAGAATATTCATCGCACCTGCGGTCCCCAACCAAGCCAAGCCCACACTCGCACCTGCGGTGTCCACGCCGCACCTGCGGTCAAAGCCTCGCAGGTGCGGTTGCACTAGATGACAGCAGCTTCAGCTCTTTTTCCAACTTCGACTTTGATCTGTTAACAACCCGGAATCCACCCGAGGCTCCCGGGACCCCGTCCGACTATACCATAATGTCCCAAAACATGACACGGACTTGATCAAGCCCTCAAATCACATCAAACAATGCTGAAATCACGAATCGCACTCAAATCCAATTCTTTAAGAACTTTGAATTTCAAACTTCTTCATCCGATGGCGAAACCTATCAAATCACGTCCGATTGACCTCAAACTTTGCGCACAGGTCATATTCAACATTATGGACCTGCTCCAACTTCCGGAATCACATTCCGACCTCGATATCAAAACTTCCACAACCGGCCGGATTTCCCAAAAACCTTCAAATTTATATCTTTAGCCAAATGACTCCAAAATGACCTACAGACATCCAAATTCACTTCCGATCGCGCTCCCAATTCCAAAATCACCATACTGAGCTATTCCCAGACTCGAAATCCCAAACGGAAATCAACCTCACTGATATGCACTTCAAGCCCAAATTCATGAAATCCTTCTAAAATGCTAACTTCCATAATACACGCCGAAATGCTCTCGGGTTATCCAAAATCTAATTTGGACATACACCCAAGTCTGAAATCATCATACGAACCTGCTGGAACCTTCAAATCCTGATTCGGAGATTGTTTACTCAACATTCCAATCTTAGTTGATTTCTTCCATCTTAACGCTTCTGAAATAAAAATTTTCTTTCCAAATCACTTCTAAACTTCCTAGATTTCAATTCTGACCACGCCCACGGGTCATAATACCTGAAACGGAGCTGCTCACAACATCAACCCGCTGAATGACGCGCTAGAACTCAAAACAACCGGTCAGGTCGTTACGAGATATCCCAAATATACTCCCTCATCACTTATGGGATCAAACTTACCTAGGGATTCGTTACCATTATTATGCACAAAGCACTTGCTTCTAAATGTTTAGCTTTCTCCCTTTAAGTAACTCATAGCGAGTCTTCTCTACAAGAGGTCTAGTCATGCACCTATTTATGATGTAGCATGTAGTGTTCACAACTTCTGCCCAAAAACTATGGGGCTATTTACTAGAAAGAAGCATAGTTCTAGCCATATATTCAAGTGTCCTATTTTTTATTTCAACTACTCGATTTTATTGTGGAGTCATAGGAGCATAAAAATTATGAACTATATCATGCTCATCACAAAATTCAGCAAATTTAGCATCCTCAAATTTAGTACCATGATCAGACCTAATTGATGCAAGTTGATTAACTAGTTGTTTCTGAGTTTTTCTAACAAGCGAAGTGAACATGTCAAATTATTCATCTTTAGATGTTAAAATAATGTCCAAGTAAACTTAGAGTAATGATCAATAAGTACCATCAGATATCTCTTACCACCTCTGCTTAATGTTCTCATTGGTCCACAAAGACCCATATGGACCAGTTCCACCATCCTGGTGG
The DNA here is from genome assembly GCA_005239525.1 of Nicotiana knightiana. Taxonomy (NCBI): domain Eukaryota; kingdom Viridiplantae; phylum Streptophyta; class Magnoliopsida; order Solanales; family Solanaceae; genus Nicotiana; species Nicotiana knightiana. Next base: position 13,681 of record ML383244.1, on the reverse strand, counting down.
TACTTATTCCATCTTCCTGGTTGTACTTATCACCTTCTTGCTTTTAAAAGAGGATCTTACCTGCTTCCCCCTTGCACAAGTCTCACAAAATTTATCTCCCTTGAACTTAATGTTAGGAAGCCCTATCACCAAGTCCTTGGAGACTAATTTGTTGAGTTGACTTAGACTGGCATGTCCAAGTCTCTTGTGCCAAAGGAGGGATCATTATCCAACACACTTATGCAAGTGAGTTCATTTTCTGAAAATGTGGACAGATCTACAACATATATGTTGTTTACTCTTTTTCCCTGTAAAACAATCTTGTTAGTGGTAAGATTAATCACAAAGCATTTGGTAGAGGTGAATGTTACCATGTTACCCATATCACACAATTGTGATACACATATTAGATTTTATTTTGGTCCATCTATCAAGTAAACGTTCTCAATAGAGTGAGCATCAGTCTTACCTACCTTTCAAACCCCAATGATCTCACCTTTCTTCCAATTTCCAAAGGAGACATTACCTCCTTTAAGGTCCACAAGTGAAAGGAACTGGTTCTTGTTTCCTGTCATGTGCTTTGAGAAGTCACTATTCATGTACCATATTTGGATACTCCCCTTCACTTGGACCTTAGTGTCCTCATCAAATTCTCCAATGGCCATAAGTGCTTGTTCATCCCCATCATCGTCATCTGAGCTTTCTCCCCAAGCAGCGACCACAACCTTGGTTGATCCTTTATTTTTCTTGGGTTTTACATGTTCCTTCGTTCAACTCTTTCCTTCTTCCATTCAATTTCCCATTGAGGACAGTTACTGATGTGGTGATCAGTCTTACCTTACTTGTACTATCCTTCATTGGTTTTCTTTTCAGGAACCTTTGACTTGATGTAGCTTCCACTTCTTGAAGGACCCTTTCCTCTTCTCATGTACTTCTTGAAGTCCTTGGTAATCGTAGCCATTTCATCATCTTCTAGATCAGAACCTTTAGTGATTTTGAGTGTTCATGCTTCTTTCCTTCGTAGGTACATCTATTTTCTTGGTTTGTCTCCTAAGTTCATAGGAAGTATGATTTCTAATTAATTCATCCAGTGGGAGGGTGGCAATGTTCTTTCATTCCTGAATGGCAGTGATTTTGCTCTCCCAAGTAACAGGCAGAACCCTTGTCAAAATCTTCTCGACTCTATCTTTTTCAGCGTTAATCTTTCCAAGACACTTTAGATCATTTGTCAATGTAGTGAACCATGTGTACATCTCTTGAATGGTTTCTCCTTCGTTCATAGTAAAGTTCTCATATTGAGAATATGGTAGAGTTCCTCTGGATCTCTTCATCAGAGGTGTTCCTTCATGAGCCACTTGTAGAGTGTTTCAGATTTCCTTAGCAGTGGTACAACTTTGAGTTCTACTGTACTCATCTAGACCAAGTCCACAAACAAGCTATTTATTGGCTTAGCGTTCTTCTCCCATTTCTACAAATCCTCAGCAGTTATGTCAGCTCTTGTCTTTGGCACATCTACACCTTCAACATTTTTCTTCAGGGTAACCAGTGGACCATCGGTTACGATGTCTCATAGCTTATAGTCCTCTCCCATAATGTGATCTCTCATCAGGTTTTTGCACCAAGAGTAGTACTGGTCATTGAATAGTGGTGGCCTAGCAGTGGATTGCCCTAAAAAAAGTTTTCAGGTGGTGCATTCATTTTTATCTTCTCTTAAGGTATTAGCCTCTTCAAGAATAACCTGCTCTGATACCAATTAATGTTTATACTTCAATACCACACAAGAGGGAGGGGGGTTGATTTGTGTGGTGCCTAATTTTTCGCGTGCACCGATTATAGAAGGACCTGGTTCTTCTAAGTGTTCTTTAAACTACTGTTGTTGAAACAGTAAATGCGAAAATTAAAGAACACAAGTATTTTTATGTGAAAAACACCCAGCTCAAAAGGTGAAAATCCCACGACCTACTACTTAGTAGGATTTTTTCCAACACTTCACTAAATCAATGAGCCAAAATAGCATTTACAAAGCTCTCTATAAACCTAAGGATTAACTTTAATCCTGTTGTGGCAACCCGCCTATAACTGTTGTGACAACTTTAAGTTAACTCTAACTTGAATACTCAGAGTAACTATTACAATTGCTTCTAGATAAAGCTGAAAGGTACAACTTGAAAATCGCCTACTATAATTAAACTAGTTTAAAATAGTAATACTTGGAACTGGTTCTTCTATCTAGTTCATATAGCTTGAGGTTCGCACACTTGAATCACACAAGAATTGCTTGCAAAATGCGTTGTTATTTTGCTCTCAACTAACGTTTAACTTCAGCTGTTGTGCATACCTGTAAAATGAGAACAGCGTGCAATATATAGAGTTAGTAGATTAAGAAATAACTAGAGTTCTAATGCTACTCTTCCTTGGTGGAAGAGTTCTAATTATCTTCAAATTCTAACTCATCCATATCTTGGATAATGTTCTCTTTTATTAAGGAATCATTCTCCTTTATCAATTATGCAACATTTTCGATCGGGAGATATCAAATGTATAAGTTAAGCTTATCTCCTTCATGTGCATTCTTTATGCTCGAATCTGCTTGTGTCTGTGTACTCCGGGGATGGACTTGGTTCATGCCTAAGTTCCTTTGTCAATCTTCAAAACAAACTTCACTTGCCCCAACAAATATATTTGGTAAATACTCGAAGTGCTTATAAGTCAATTGATTATAAGCAAAAATTAGCCAAAGTCAACTTATAACTTTTCAGCTTATAAGTACTTTTAATCTTGATTTAGTTCTGTTATTCTTAATATTTTTTCTAATTGTCATAGTACATTCTCAAGATAAATTTCATAACTTCCTCTTAATTCTATATCTGTCGGTCCTCCTTTCCCCTAGAAAGATACTTTTAAATTTACAGCTTTGAATAAAAATAATAACAGTTATTTTAATTATTTTACTAAAAAAGTAGCTTACCAGCCGTTTCAACGCCTTTATCCAAAGAAAAGCTCATTCAACATCCAACCATACAAACATGATCTCTTAGAAGTAATTTGATATCTTTTTGGGTTTAAAAAGCTAGCTCGGTTCTTCTTTAACAACATCTAAGAATACATAGCATTTCTCAAAACATAGAAAAAAACATGATTCAATTTGAGCACAAATAGTAAGTACTGTAGTAATATCAAATGAAATTATTCTGTCACTCTGAAGATTATTACCTCCTACATGTCTTCGTCCTACACAGTCTGGAGTTGCAGGAGGTACTAGCGAATACATCTGAACCTCTTTCGTCGAAAAATTACCCTATATTACAAGACGAATTTTTCTTTTCTGTAACATATATAGTAAATGTTGTATCTCGATAACTTGATCGTATGATTTCTTCTTTATTTTATTTTGGATCTCCAACCGCCACTAATCCTACTTACGTTGACCTTGTTTTCAAGTAGGGCAAGACAAATAGAATTCCCCCCAAGTCTCATGCTAAAAGGGTTTGGCACAAGACTTTTTTCTAGATTAAAGATGCTCTTAAAAATCTTTTGCAATAAAGATCAATGCACTTAGTTGTGCCACTTGGTTTTGTTCCTAGTTTACAACTGGAAGTGCTTGTTGAATTATCTACTAGTTCTGTTCCCAGTTTATAACTGAAACTGCTTGATAAATTTGCAGGATACACCTAATTTTATTCATCACTATATAGGCGAAATATCCTTAAGGATACGATCTTTGACACAGCTCAAGCTTTTGTTAATTTTTATTCTCCAAAATCAAATTAAATTTTTTTGAACAAAAAGTATATTTTAACTCTATCTATACTTGTTTTTTGCGCACACGCACGGCTATGCTAAACCATCAAGCTCATAATTGGATCTGCTCCTGCTAAACCACCAATATTAGCTAGGCTATTAATAGAAATTAAACTATGATTGATGGGGGAGAATAATTAAAAGAATTAACTCAAATAGTCAGCCACATAATTTCTTAAATTAAAAATAGCCATAAGATGTATAGACCATAGCCTAAACATCTTCTTTTGAATTAATTTGACATCTTTTTGGGTTTAAATACGTAGCTCGGTTCTTCTTTCACAACTCCTAAGAATATATAGCTTTTTTCTAAACATAGAAAAGACATCAATTCAATTTGAGTAAAACAAAGTAAGTACTTTTGAATGAACCAATTCGTCAAAGAATTATAGTGTATTATAAGGTCAAAAAAAAAATTATGTTAATATAATATATGTGAATCGTTGAGTTGTCCCACATCGGAGGGGTTTGAGGTCCCTGGTCTCCTTATATGGTCTTGGGCAATCCTCACCTCATAAACTAGTTTTTGGGGTTGAGTTAATTAGGCCCAAGGTCCATTTATCATGTTATCAGAGTCAGACTCATCCCAATTATTGTTACCGATGTTAGACCCCCATTTATGTTGTCCACGTTCTAGTTTGCAGGCCTGGGCGGGGGGAGGGGGGAGGGGAAGGGTATTGAGTTGTCCCACATCGGAAGGGTTTGAGGTCTTTGGTCTCCTTATATGGTGTTGCACAATTCTCATCATCCGATAGATGTGAATCCCGACAATTTCTTCGTATGTTTACTTTTTTTTATGGTGGATCTACTTATTGAAAATTCTAACACCACCAATAATCCTAGATATGTCGAGCGAGTCAATACTAAAAAAATTACTATATAAAATTGAGTTCATACAAGTGTACGTATCCATGTAAAAGCTTTTATAGAACAATATATTTTGATACTCATAATTCGCCATATTGAGAATGTTTTATGTTATTACTTATTGCATTTATTTTCTTTATTAGTTCTTTTATATGGAGGTGAAAATTGGATAAGATATGAATAATGATTGACCTTGTTTTCAAGTAGGGCAGAACAAATAGATTTGATTCCCTCAAGTCTCATGTTAAAAAGGTTTGACACAAGACTTTTTTCTATAATAAAGATGCTTTTAAATTTCTTTTTCAATAAACATCAATGAACATATATAGTTGTGTCACTCCCAATACCTTGTGTAGTGGCATGGAGACTTTTACTTGTCTTTTCCATTTACTTTGGGGCACTCTTCAATTTCATAGATATGATCAACATTCCATTTACCAGATTCTTTTAGTAAAGAGTCAATATTCCGACGGACTTTATCTCTTTTTTTTCCTTGTCCCCGGCCGACTAATTAATTAGATTCTGTCACGTAAGGCCCATTAAGTGAATAATAAAAACACGACGATTAGAACTTGTCAAAATACTTTGTTATATCATGTGAGTATCTTTTAAAGGATTGCATATAGATGTTCGCAACACGCAGCGGAAGACAATAACAATCCTAGGCAGATTTTTAATTTTCGTGTTTAAAATTTATTTACAAGTCAAAGATCGGACCTAAGACGTACCTGGTGAAAAGAGTCTCGTTTCAAAAATTTCTTCGGTAGTGCGAAGACTCTATGCGTATCCACACCGAGACCGATCCTTACTATCAACTCTTTGATCAATGAAACTCATGAACAAATTGAACAAAATATTATGTTGAAATTTTTCTCAAAAATCTCAACTCAAATTAGAAGAACAAGAAATATTTTTCTTATAATTGTATTTTCTCTCTAGGCTTTGTATTGCACTCTCACTTTCACAGAGTGTTTTTCTTTTCAAGAATTAATTATGCAAATTTTGTTTCATCACCCTTTATATAGCATCACCTATAAACTCATTTTCCTATTTGGTTGAGGTAATGATTTACTTAGGGTAAAACTTAAATTTCAAAATTAAACTTCATGAAATAATTAAGGAAAAATTTGCAATCCCATTATAAATAGGAAGAGCCGAAACGTCCTTAGGAAAAGGACTTTCACGTAATGTCCTTAGGAAAAGGACTTTCTGTGAATCCAATTTCAATTGGAATTCACACTCTTTTCGAATATTATATTTACATCTCTAATATAAAATAATATTAATTATATATATCACATATATATATTTCAACCAAGAGATATCACTTAATATTCTATTCAAAATAGAAAAGTTCAATTTGTTCACAATATTTATTATACCCTCTGTGCTAACAAAGAATATAACAATATTTTATTTGGACTAATAACTAAATGTGATGACCCAAAAATTCATCTCTCATTTTACAAGTCAACACAGTGTTCTGAGATTTTGAAAACCTCCTTTTATTTCACCTCGTTTTGGGTGCGCAGCACGGGCGTATAGCCGGGAAGCTTGTACATGAAAAAGTGAGAAAAATGCTAGTTTTGCCTTTAAAAAAATTGAATTTAAGTTGACTTTGGTCAAAATTTTGCTTAAACGGACCCGGACCCGTAATTTCAAGGACTCGGAGGGTCCGTAGAAAAATATGGGACTTGGGCGTATGCCCGGAATCGAATTCCGAGGTCCCAAGCCCGAGAAATGAATTTTTGAAAGAAATTATTTTACTGAAATAAGAGTTTTTGGAAATTTGGTTATATTTGAAATTTATGGTATCGGGCCCATATTCTGGTTCCGAAGCCCGATATAGGTTCAATATGATATTTGTAACATGTCCGTAAAATTTGGTAAGAAACGGAGGTCGTTTGACGTGATTCGGACCCAAAGTTGTAAATTTTGATACTCTGAAAGTTTTGAAAATTTTCTTTGATTTTTATGATAAATTCGTTCTTTAAGATGTAATTTTGGCGATTTGATCGCACGAGTACGTCCGTAGGATGTTTTTGAGATTATGTGCATCTTTGGTTTGGAGCCCCGAGGGCTCGGATGAGTTTTGGATGGGCGTCGGAGTTATTTTACTTAGAAAATCTGGTGTCTTGTGGTTGTTGCTGGTGTCCAGGAAATTTACCCTACGCGAACGAATGGGTATCCATGCGAACACAATGTACACGCGGGGAAGGGGGCTGGGTAACACTGGGTGATCGCACAGTACAGGGTGCGAACGCGGAGCATAGGAAAATTACTCTACGCGAACGCACCCATGTAAACGCGAACGCATAGAGTATAAGGGGGCCTGGGGGGCTGGGTAGGCTTTGCACTGTGCCAACGCACCACTGACGTCACGATCGCGTAGGGTGGGGGAAGGGTAACTATGCGATCGCATAGGTCCTGTCGGGAACGCATAGGTCTAAATTCTTCCCAGTGTTTTTTAAAAACGGAACCCATACGGGATTAAACCAATATTTCATAACTTCTTCTTCCAAACTCTAAATTGGGAGATTTTTTAAAGGAAACTTCACTACAAATTCATAGGTATGTAATCTTAGACACATTTCTTCCATTTGCATTAACACCCATTAGATTTCTAGGCCTAAATCATATTCTTAAGGGTAGAAAACTGGAGATTTGGGTAGAGTTAGGGCTTTTTGAATAATTGGGATTTAGACCTCATTTTGGGGTCGAATTCCGCAACTAATTGTATATTTGGGATCGTGGGTGAATCGGTGATCGGATTTTGGTCCGAACCCCATGTTTTGACCAAGCGGGCCCGGGGTCGATTTTTGAATTTTTGGGAAGAATGATAGGAAATCTGTAATTGAGTATTGGAATTGAATTATTTAGTGTTTATTGATGTTATGTAATCAATTATGTCTTGATACAATCGATTTGCAGTTGAGTTCAAAAGGAAAAGCAGTGATTGAGGCTTGATTTTGGTCGTGGAAGTCGAGGTAAGTGTTTGGCCTAACTTTAGATTCAGGGAATAGGTGTTGAGTCTTATTTGCTATGTGTTTACTCCATGTTCAACGTATAGGTGAGGTGAAGAGTACCTATACGTTGGTGTCAACAACGCCTGTGAGTCGGAAATTATGGATTATGTGATTTTCATTGATATTTACTGTGTTATAGCTTAATTTCACTTAAGTGATTGTTCATTCGGTGGAAATTATTGGTAATGGATATTGTTGAGTATTTGTTCGGTTAAGGAATCTTATGTAAAGATATGTTCTTGAGCGGGATTGGTTATAGCTGTGTCCCTTGCCGGGATAGTGATATTTATATTGTTGTTCCCTTGCCGGGATGTTATGATTTATGATTCACATTGTTGATCTTTCCTTGCCAAACTTCTGATATTGATATTGTTTGGGTGAGGAAGAGTGTAAAGCACCAAGGGTGATGTCGTGTATTGATTATTGTGAGGAAGACTGTAAAGCACGGAGGGTGATGTCGTGCCATGTTATGGTATTAAAAGCACGAAGGGTGATGTCGTGCCATTTCTATTTATTATTTGGTGAGGATGAGAGTAAATGCACGAAGGGTGATGTTGTGCATTGTTTTCTCTGTGATTGTTATTACCTGCTGTTACTTAGATAATTGAATTGTTGTCTTACTTCGTTATTTCCGTTATCTGATATTGTTTTCCCCCAGCATGTTTCCCTTTTTTCTTTGTACTTAATTGTTTATTCTTGTTATTATTACTTCTTCCGAATATTATTAAATTGTACAGGTTGTCTTGATTGTCGTGTCCTAGCCTCGCCACTGCTTCGCCGAGCTTAGGCTTGACACTTACTCAGTACATGGGGTCGGTTGTACTAATGCTACACCTGCACATCTTTTGTTGTGCAGATCCCGGTACAAGACCCATTGGACATTAGATCTAGGAGGCTACCTTCAGTCCAGTCGGAGACACCAAGGTAGTCCTGCAGGCATCCGCATGCCTTGGCGTCCCCTCCTATTTCTTTATTTCTGTTCTAGTTAATTTAGAAACAGATGTATCTACTTCTTTTAGACCATTACATGTATTATTCGTAGATAGTCCGTGATATTGTGACTCCAAAGATCTGGGATTTGGTTATTTTGGTTGTTTTGGTATTTCGTAAAAGAAGTAGATTGAGTTATAGATATCTAGTCTGTTTCATTTTCATACTTTTATTTATGAAAAATGTTGTATTTCATCCGTATTCGTCTAATAATAAAGGATTAATGAAAATTTTAATATTCACGTTAGCTTGCCTAGTGGGTTCGGCGTTATGCGCCATCACGGTACCGACGGTGGGAATTTCAGGTCGTGACAAGTTGGTATCAGAGCACTAGGTTGCATAGGTCTCACAATTCACGGACAAGCTTAGTAGAGTCTGAGGGATCGGTACGGAGACATCTGTGCTTATCCCCCAGAGGCTACAGAGCCTAGGAATGACTTCACATCTATTCTTCTCTATCGTGCGATTTGAATTCTCAATGCTAACTAAATTTTTACTCTATTCTCCCGCAGATGGCGAGAACACGTGCTTCTTCATCCACTGATCAGCAGCCCGAGCCTCCAGTTGCAGCTCCTACGAGGGGCCGAGGCCGTGCTAGAGGCCGAGGCAGGGGCAGAGCTCAGCCCACAGTAGCAGCCCCAGTGACGGAGCCTCAGGTAGAGTTTGCTAATGAGATTCCTGCCTAGACAGTCCCGGTTGGGCCAGCTCAGTCCCTGAGGGGTTCATTGCCACCCCAGTACTCCAGGATGCTCTGGTTCACCTAGTAGGCCTCATGGAGAGTGTCGCTCAGGCAGTTTTGCTTCCTGCAGCACCAGCCGTCCCGCTACTCGTACTCCGGAGAAGTTGGCTCCTCAGTTTCAGACTCTAGTAGCTCAGCCAGCTAGGATACATCAGCCATGTATCATGGCTCAGACCGGTGATGGAGCATCTATGTCTGTTGATGCTTTGTGGAGGTTGGATAGGTTCACCGAGCTTTTAACTACTACTTACAGCGGGCATCTTCAAAGGATACTCAGGATTACTTAGACAGTTGCTATGAGATTCTTCAGAACATGGAGATCGTGGAGACCAATGGGGTCGATTTTGCTACTTTCCGCCTTTCTGGTCCCGCCAAGACTTGGTGGAGGGATTTTTGCTTAACCAGACTAGCTGGAGGCCTTTGTCTTGGTCCCAGTTCTCCGATTTGTTCTTGGAGAAGTTTCTTCCAGTCATCTAGAGAGAGGATCTCCGGAGACAGTTTGAGCGTTTCCTTCAGGGTTCTGTGACAGTTACACAGTATGAGACCCGATTCATCACTTTGGCCTGACATGCTATCATGATACTCCCCACTGACCGAGAGAGGGTGAGGAGTTTTATTGAGGGGCTAGCTCAACCAATTAGACTACAGATGGCCAGAGAGACATGCAATGATATTTCATTTAAGGAAGTGGCCAATGTGGCCAGGCGAGTCGAGATTTTCTTTTTGCAAGGTAGTGGTCAGGGGTCTAACAAAAGGCCTCTTCATTTTGGCCGGTTCAATGGTGCCTCATCTGGAGCCAGGGATTCTTTTGGTAGGGGTCATCCTCCTAGACCCTTTCAATCAGCACTCCAGGTATCCCGCAGTGCACCACCACCTTCTTTCAGTGCACCACCGCTCTACAGTTTTCAGAGTGGTAACTCCAGTCGACAGGGACAGTTTCAGGGCCAACAGTCTCAGCAGTCGAGATCTTGTTATAGGTGTGGTGGTCCGGGGCACATTACTAGATTTTTCCCCGAGCCTTGAGTGGTTCTTAGCACCAGGGTTCCCGTGCTATGATTCCCGCACCAGGTGCTCCACCACCCCCTCAGCCAGCTAGGGGTGGAGGTCGAGGTGCCAGGGGTGGAGGCCAGACAGTTAGAGGTGGAGGTCATGCTATTAGAGGCAGAGGATAGTCTGCAGTAGGTCGACCCAGAGATGTTCAGATTGGTGGGGCCCAGCCCCGCCTGGCCTGAGGCTGAGGCCTCCGATGCATTCATTACAGGTATGGTTTCAGTTTGCAGCGGGGATGCTTTAGTTTTATTTGACCTGGGGTCCACATATTCCTACGTGTCCTCATATTTTTCTCATTATCTGATTATGCCTCGTGATTCCTTGAGTACTTTTGTATATGTATCTACGCCGGTGGGTGATTCTAATATGGTAGATCGAGTGTGGTTATCGGTGGTCTAGAGACCAGAGTAGATCTTCTACTCCTTGATATGGTCGATTTCGATGTTATCTTGGGGATGGATTGGTTTCCCCCCTATCATGCTATTCTGGACTGTCATGCCAAGACTATGACCTTGGCCTTGCTGGGAGTGCCTCGATTGGAGTGGAGAGGGGCTACTAGCCATTCTTCGAGCAGGGTTATCTCACATATGAAGGCTCGACACATGGTTGAGAAGGGGTGTTTGGACTATTTGGCTTATGTTCGTGATTCTAGTGCCGAGGTTCCTTCTATGGAGTCTGTGCCCATAGTCTGTGAGTTTCCAAAGGTATTCCCTGCAGACCTGCCGGGTATGCCGCCCGAAAGGAATATTGAATCTTGCATTAATTTGGCTCCGGGCACTCAGCCCATTTCTGTTCAGCCGTATCGTATGGCCTCGCCAGAGTTAAAGTAGTTGAAATATTAGCTGCACGATTTGCTAGATAAAGACTTCATTAAGCCTAGTGTCTCGCCTCGGGGTGCGCCGGTGTTGTTTTTTAAGAAGAAGGATGGGTCTATGAGGATGTGTATAGATTATCGGCAATTGAACAAGGTGGCCGTCAAGAACAAGTATCCATTGCCGCGAATTGATGATTTGTTTGATCAGCTTCAGGGTGCCAAGGTATTTTCGAAGATTGATTTGAGATCTGGCTACCATCAGTAGAGGATTAGGGTATCTGATCTCCCTAAGACGACTTTTCTCACTCGGTACGGGCATTATGAGTTCTTAGTGATGTCATTCAGGTTGACAAAGCCCCAACAACTTTTATGGACCTGATGAACTGGGTGTTCATGCTTTATTTGGGTTCCTTTGTAATTGTATTTATTGATGATATTCTTATTTATTCCCGCAACGGCGAGGAGCACGAGCAGCAGTTTCGAGTCATTCTTCAGACTTTGAAGGACAGTCAGTTGTATGCTATGTTTTCCAAGTGTGAGTTCTGGTTGAGTTCAGTTGCATTCCTGGGTCATGATGTGTCGGCAGAGGGTATCTAGGTGGATCCTAAGAAGATTTCAGCAGTCAAGGATTGGTCTAAGCCCACATCAGCTACAGAGATTCAGAGTTTCTTAGGCTTAGCATGTTATTATCGTCGGTTTGTGGAGGGTTTTTCATCCATTGCAGCCCCGATGACCAGGTTGACTCAGAAGGGTGCCCAGTTCAGGTGGTCAGATGAGTGTGAGGCGAGCTTTCAGAAGCTCAAGACAGCCTTGACCACGGCGCAGGTGTTGGTTTTACCCTCAGGTTCAGGGCCATATACTGTGTATTGTGATGCATCTCAGGTTGGACTTGGTGCAATGTTGATGCATGATGGAAAGGTTATTGCATATGCTTTGCATTAGTTGGAAAATCCACGAGAAGAATTATCCAGTTCATGATTAGGAGTTAGCAGCCATTGTTCACGCGTTGAAGATTTGACGGCATTATTTATATGTCGTGTCTTGTGAGGTGTTCACGGATCACAAGAGTTTGCAATATTTGTTAAAGCAGAAGGAGTTGAATTTGAGGTAGAGAAGATGGTTGGAGTTGTTGAAGGACTATGGTATCACCATCTTATATCATCCGGGGAAGGCAAATGTGGTGACCGATGCTTTGAGTAGGAAGTCAGCAAGCATGGGTAGTCTTGCTTATATTCCGGTCAAGAGAGGCCGCTTGTTTTGGATGTTCAGGCTTTAGCCAATCGATTCATGATACTGGATATTTCTGAGACCGGCCGTATTCTAGCTTATTCAATTGCTCGTTCTTCATCGTTTGATCGCATTCGAGACCGGCAGTATGATGATCCTCACTTGTGTGTCCTCAGGGATACAGTCGGGCACGGGGATGCCAAGGAGGTTACAGTTGGTGATGATGGAGTTTTACGGATGTAGGGTCGTATCTGTGTACCCAATGTGGATGGACTTCGTGAGTTGATATTGATGGAGGCCCATTGTTCCCGGTATTCCATTCATCCGGGCGCCGCAAAGATGTACCAGGATTTGCGACAACATTATTAGTGGCAGAGGATGAAGAAAGATATTGTGGCATATGTAGCACGGTGCTTGAACTGTCAGCAGGTTAAGTATGAGCACCAGAGACCGGGTGGTTTGATGCAGCAGATTGAGATTCCCGAGTGGAAGTGGGACCGTATCACCATGGATTTTGTAGTTGGGCTCCCACGGACTCAAAGGAAGTTCGATACGGTATGGGTCATTGTGGATAGGCTGACCAAGTCAGCACATTTCATTCCTGTGGCAGTTTCCTATTCTTCAGAGAGATTGGCAGAGATCTACATTAGGGAGATTATTAGCCTTCATGGTATGCCCGTGTCTATTATTTCTGACTGGGGTACGCAGTTTACCTCGCATTTCTGGAGGGAAGTTCAGCTTGAGTTGGACACGAGGGTTGAGTTGAGCACAACATTTCATCCTCAGACGGATGGACAGTCCGAGCGTAATATTCAAATTTTAGAGGATATGCTACCAGCCTGTGTCATTGACCTTGGAGGCTCTTGGGATAATTTCTTTCCATTAGCTGAGTTTGCCTACAACAACAGCTATCAATCGAGCATTCAGATGGCTCCTTATGAGGCATTATATAGTAGGCGGTGTCGGTCACCGGTTGGGTGGTTTGAGCCGGGAGAGGATCGGTTGTTGGGTATGGAGTTAGTGCATGATGCCTTGGATAAGGCTAAGATCATTCAGGATAGACTTCGTACAACGCAGTCCAGACAGAAGAGTTATGCCGACCGCAGAGTTCGTGATTTTGCATTAATGGTTGGGGAGCGAGTATTGCTTCGGGTATCGCCCATGAAGGGCGTGATGAGATTTGGGAAG